>WUBL01000239.1:0-42510 GCA_011057905.1 Xylaria multiplex | reverse complement strand
TTTTAATACCGCTAAATTAAAAACTTATTATTTAATTTTTTAACTTAGCTAAAGCTAATTTTTTTAGCTTAAAATAAAAGTTAATATAATATTTAAGCTTTTAANTATATAGTAAAATAGTTTGTATATACTTAAAAAGCAGTTTAAAAGCAGTTTAAAAAGCAGTTTAAAAAGTTATTTAAAAAGTTATTTAAAAAGTTATTTAAAAAGTAGTTTAAAAAATAAATTAATTACTATATAAAGCTTTATATATAGCAATAAGTTTAAAATTAGCTTAAAAAATAAATAAATTACTATATAAAGCTTTATATATAATAATAAGTTTAAAATTAGCTTAAAAAGTAAATAAATTACTATATAAGGCTTTATATATAAAAAATAGCCTTAAAATATCTATATATATATAAAAAAATTAGCAATTAAAGCTAGTATTAGTTTATATAGCATTGTATATATAACGCCTTCCGCTTGCACTCCTAAGACTATGTCTTATAAGTGCAGAATTTACCCAAAATGGCAATTTCTAACTCTTTTCTTCTAGGTGGTCATCGAGAGCGTCGCGAAAAGATGCCAACATTCCCAAATTACGTAGAACAAGGGAATAAGCGCCACCGGGAGCTAGGAACATATTATGCATGGACCAAAGAACGAGGATTTAACATCATAATATGGTATTAATACAATGAGTCGATGTACCGCGACTTACAGGGGTCGAGTAGCACTACATTGACCCCATGTGGGCTTCATTCACTGCACACCCTAGTTCTGCAGACCCTGGCTATTTTTATGCCGTCAACGTAAGATCCTGGGGGAGGGGCAAATCACTTTGTGAATTAGTGTATTGTAGTTTACGCGAGTACGCGTCGTGATATGACTTCACACGTTCTTCCTCGAACGGCACAATTAACAGTCCGCCCCTAACTTTCTATCGCTTGTCGTGGCTACGCTTCAGTCCGACTTGCAGATGAAGTGTCTCGGCAGAGGCGCACGGATGATACTAACCGTGCATGGTTGCATACAGTTTCGGTGAGGGGAATTGGCATTGCTTCGAGCCCTGGTCGTCTTGTTGGCATCCCCAACACACGATTTGGGGTAGATACAGGTATACTACCTATCACTGGCTATTGTAGTAAACCGCGCGTCTGTGCGGTATGCATCGTTGGCAATTGTCATAATCGAGTAACGAACGAACATCGTATGTTGTATTTCTGATGGAGTGACTAATGCCTGTCGAAAATAATATTGGGGGAGCGGTCACGGTTGAGAGACTTGAGACCGCCCCTCATTAATCTCCCAAGTGCTTTTTTNAGGCTTCATGATTTCTCACTATGTCGTCAGAGCTCAAAAACAGGGCTTCATTTGAAGCCACAGTCTTCGGATTTTTGTGCCGCCAATTTACTAGACAGAAGCGGCTACCAGCGGACACCCAGTTAACCGATCAAGTTGCTATTGTTACGGGAAGCAATGTAGGACTTGGCCTTGAGGCATGCCGACAGCTTCTCAGGCTTGGACTAGCTCAATTAATCATGGCTGTTCGCTCACAGTCCAGAGGCGATGAGGCCGCGCAAATGCTGCGCGAAGAATTCTCGACTTCCGATATATCTGTTTGGATTGTCGACCTTGAATCCTACGAGTCAATTCGTGCCTTTACTAACAGGTGTTCGGTCTTACCACGGCTTGATATAGTTATTCTCAACGCCGGCATCATGAAATCGCCTTTCACAATTGTGCCTACTACGAGGCACGAAACAATGCTGCAAGTAAACTACCTCTCGACCGCTCTATTGGCCCTTCTTCTCTTGCCTATACTTAAAGAAAGGGGAGGCGGCACAAGACCGCCTGTGCTCACTGTTGTAGGGTCAGACCGGGCATATGAGGTAAACATTGCAAAGGAGGGCCCCGTGCTTTATCAGCTGGATAGATCTGAGCACTTTACTCAGTTCGATTGGTACGGGAAAACTAAACTACTCCTCACCCTCTTCGTGGCGGAGCTTGCCGAGCTAGTTGATGGCGATGACGTCCTAGTGAACATGGCGAACCCAGGAATGACCAAGGGCACAGAGTTCTTTCGTGGTACCCGTGCATTTATGAGGCCGATCATCTCCTTTGGGCAATTCCTCCTTGCGAGGCCAGTTGAAGTCGCCGCTAGCATATACGTCGATGCGGTTTGTGCCCGAGGCAAGGAGAGTCATGGTTCCTTTCTGAGTGACTGGACGATCAAGCCGTAAGTTACATTGTCAATTATCTAGTTTCACATGTGCTGATACTAGCAGGTATCCCCCAATCTACTATACTCTGGAGGGGCGAGAAGTAAGAGAAAGGTTATGGGAGGAAACTATGGCCGAGTTGAAATTCGCCGGCGCTCCAAGTATCATGGAGAATCTGAAACGCTAGAAAAGGCATACGATATTTCTACCAATAAAAGAAACATGGCTTTTTAACTTTAAATCAACTTCAACTACTTTTCCCTCTTCGGATGTGATATTTGTGGTCTTAAGGTAGGGTAACTGCTTGGATTGCTTATCTTGTATGGTTAGACGATATTGTTTATTGATATGTGAGGAGTATGTTTTTNCGTCTGCTTTTACGTTAATTACTTTCGCACATCGGCCTATTCGGGTGATTTCCAGGGTACTGGATAGTAATGGGAATTCAAGAACACAATAATCGATTATTCAAATGGCCGTCATCGGACCGGGTACGCAGAACACTGAACCCAACCCGCGGGAACCATGGCGGTATATACTTCCCTATTTGGGCCCCTGGGAATTTTTCTTACGTGTAAGTACCTTGATACTTAAAACGTTGGTAGATCCTTGTATTGCCTACCTCATGGTACTAATATTAGTTAGTGTTCCATGCAAGTCGTATGCGGGCTCTACTGAGGTACTGGAAGTGGGACGTATGCGGACATCTGGTACTTGGGGATACTTTCATTGCGCGTGCGCACTGCGCATTGGCGTAGCGTTTCACCGATTTCTCATTTTACGGAAAGGTTGCCCCGTTATAGGGATTCCTCGTTGGCTAGGTACTTGGGACCAAGCTTCTACGACCATGTTTGATATACCAATCGGTATGCGTATGGATCTGCACACTCATTCCTTTATAAATAAAGACTGAAATGTCCGGTTGGATAGACTGGTCTCTCATGAATACCTAGTAACCCACGTAAAGCCACATCTCACCGTACATGGTGTTATTGACTAGACATCGATAATCGGAGATGCCGTCTTATGTTATAACAGGTGCCTCAAGGGGCCTAGGGGTAAATATTATTAGGACTAATTAGAATGGCAGAAGCTGATAGCCACCAGTTCGAGTTTCTTCGCCAGATATCCAAGAACCCAATCAACACAGTGATTGGCATTGTCCGGGATAGGCCAACCACGCTGAAAAAGGTGTCAGAAGAACTGAGCGGACGCTCCAATATCCATATCTTGCAAGCCGACATTACTGACTACAACTCTATTAAGGTGAGATATGTATTTTAATCGACCCTAATGTCGTATCTCACTAATCTTTACCTGATAGGAAGCCGTTGAAGACACAGCCACACTTACTGGCGGAGCTCTAGACTACCTCATCGCCAACGCAGCCTATGTGTCCCAATTGGATGCCTACGATCCTATTGGAACTCTGTAGGTTTAGTCTCAGCTCGCAATATCTTTGTAATATTTAGGCACGAAGCTTTTACTTACATGCTAAAACGTATAGTGGCGATAAACCTCAGGAGTTTGAAGATGATTTACTGAAATCATTCAAAGTTAATGTTGTGGCAAATATCCACCTCCTGAACCAGTTCATGCCCCTCATTCTCAACGGACAAACCAAGAAGGTCATTGTATTATCTACCGGACACGCCGACTTGGATTCAATTCGGCTATTCGACCTGGACGTAGCCACTGGATATGCTATTAGTAAGGCGGCTATGAACGTCGCAGTGGCCAAGTTTAGTGCCCAGTACAGGAAAGATGGTGTTCTAGTCATCAGCATCTGCCCAGGATTGGCGGATACGGGTCAATTCGCCAATGGTACGCGCAGCCCTTTTCGATGATTTGTTGCTTCAATCTGTACTCGAATTGTGCGGCTAACTATTTTTTTGTAGCAACTCCAATGCAACTTCAAAGTGCAGCGGGTTTGATGGACAAATTTCAGCAGTATGCGCCTAATTTTACTGGCCCAGGGACGCCGAAAGATGCTGTCAGTGCTGTGATTTCTGTCTGGGAAAAAGCAACCATCGAAAACGGAGATGCTGGTAATTTCGTATCTCACTATGGCAATAAACAATGGCTATAAAGTCTATGTTTAGCTTTCATTCTAGAATTTCGTAGGTCTATACTAGGACTATATGACAAGAAAAAGAGTTCCCGTTATCTAGAAACTCATCCCCGGCAACTGAATATTGATAGCGATGCCTCCCGCTCTATTTCAACAACATCTATCATTTATTTCGGTGGGATAATAGGATTGTACCACCGAAATCGGTTGTTGGGGTCATACTTTGCCTTAAGGCTGCGAAGTCTTTGTAGGCGCCAAGGCTCGTAGCCATATATCATCTCAAGACTCTCGTCACCTGCAGCGAAGTTCACATAGGTTGTCGGACGACGATGAGGCTGGCCTTGATTCCACAAATCGCGAGACGCATAAGCCCATGCAGTAGCAACCGCTTCTTTCCCTGCCGGCACTGGTGTTATGAAGTATCTATATACACCGGATTTCTTATTAGTCATCTGGCATTTCTCAAATGGGGGGCTGGGTCTTGGTAAGTAAACATACGCCGGGAGGTATTCCTCGCGATGGGGATACGCTGTCGAAGCAGCGTCGATAGCCTGAGACCCAAGACTGGAAAATCCTTCGTAATAAAGACGCGCAACGGCCCCAATCTCCGGTTCCAACGCTGCATTCTTGATGAAAAGGTTGTATAGTTGGCGCTGAGCTGTCACATTGTAAGTCTGAAGATTGGCACTGGCACCGATGTAGGGTTGTGAGGAACAAGAGGCGCTAGCCGAGTCGGTTTCCTGGGCGACAAGGAGATCTGGGTACGGTACGTCACCCTGTTCGCTCACAACAGCCTTAATTTCGTTCATGCCAGCGAGTAGTTTCTCTGCTTCTTGAGCGGAACCGTCGTAGCCAAATGTCCATTGAATCACGGCCTAATACTAGATGTTAGACTAAGGCATCATATTTGAGAAGTGTCTTTGCATCTACCTACCTCCGTCTTGCTGATGCTCGTATTAAAGGATATTTGACCAAGGCTCGCTCCCATCTTTGCTGGTAGTTTACCCACTCCTTGCATGTTGTTCAATGCCTTGAAGACGGCTTCAAGCTTATTCTGAGTCCATACATAGGTGTGATAGTGCCAGGTTGCTGAGGTTTGGGGAAATATATTGATTTCAAACTGTGTTACTATACCAAAATTGTGACCGGCGCCTCTCATGGCCCAAAATAGATCGCTGTAGCTCTGTTTGTTCACCGTAATTGTCGAACCATCGGCTAGGACAACGTTCATGCTGACGACATTGTCACTCACTAAGCCGTATTGTCCTTGAAGTCGCCCTAGGCCGCCGCCTAGAGACAACCCTCCGAACCCGACACAGCCATTGGCTCCAAGAACTGCCGTTAACCCATGTTAGAGGTTTTCAGTTTGAGATTTAGTTATACCGTCATTCCTGTCTCAAAAGACTTACCTGCAGTGTAACCTTCAGCGCCAAGTGTGCCTAGAATCGCGTCTGCGTAAGCACCTCCTTGAAGCAATGCCGTCTTCTTATTGGGCTTGATAGTAACTTTGGTTAGTTGCGACATATTTATCTCGATCCCCCCNTTTCATCTTTGTCAATGTCGTGGTCATGCCGTGGCCTCGAGAATACGCCAGAAATTCGATGCTATTGTCATTGCAGTACTTGACCTGAGGGAATTTTCACATTAACGAAAAGTTAATTGATGAAGGGTTTAGAAAAAGAACTCATCAGTAGCACATACAACTTTCGCGATATCAGATTCCTGTCCAACCTCCACCACAGCCGAGATATTCGGCTTCGAGTAGAAATTCCATCTATCAGTCGCATCACTCCACGCATCACTTCCAGGTCCGAAGATGAGAGAGGTGTTGGATATCAGTGCTCCAAGGTCCTTCTGAACCTGGTTAATTGAAATAGCAACAGGCGTAGAAGGGCTTCTTTCAAAATAACGAGGGACGGGGACACGAGGTACGATAGGCTTGCCAGAAGCAAAGGCCACGAAGAGAGCAAGAACGTAGCTGAAGAAGCGCAAAACTGTATTCATGATGGCTACGGTATCTATAGATATGTTACGTGGTTCTTGTCGTGATCACAATGACCCGTAGACTAACCTGCTCTTGAATATCAGAGAAATCATGGCTTAATATATAGTACACCGAGGACACCAGTTTTAATTATCACCGGCGCCACCCGAATACACAACACACGTGGTGGCGCCAGGTATTTGGATACTATGAAGGATTAAAATCCAACGGGCCGAACCATCTTCTGAGGTTAGCTTCAGAAATCCTCTTTAGTTCTAGCTTGCTAATAATAGAAGGTCAGTACTTGAGCTGAAATCTCGTGAGGCGTCTTGTAGCTTTTGCCTCACGACAAGGTGGTGCGGGATACACTAAGTCTGGCACGGTGAGCCCACTACCGAGCGACTCATTTTCACAGCATGCATGAGCGACCCTTGTTAGAATTGATAGTCGAATAAATAGGGGCCTATTTAGAATCCGTTCATAAAGTAAACTTAACCGGATTAGCTATGAGTTGTTTTGATAAATGATCTAAGTTCAGTTTTCACTATTAAGGGGTTTTAAGTTGCTGAAGTGTATGGGTAGCAAGTCTTGTTTTATGTTTGCAGTCGTATTGCGTAATGTGAACCAGGCAGGCGGTAAATTGTAGGGGAGATCCCAAGGCCAAGGCACGTGGATTAACTGACAAGAGTCATAACTGCAAAATATTCCTAGGTGGCCCATGGTTGCTACGTTCATGTAAGTAAAACCTAATTTTCAATGCCTGGGTTTTGCCTTGTTTATGCAATACTACATATACATAGTAAGCGTTTGAGGATCAGGTAGTGTATACATAGCGATCTGCAGATGTGCTAGGTACATGTACTATATGTAGCATGCCCAGAGTACCCGTATGTATAGAATGTAGACATGTCTAGATGTTTTCTTCTGTCAGCTGACATTAAGCGAGTTTCTTAACATTACTCATCGATTCTACCCCTCACGCCCCTTGTTCATTCAAGGTGTGAATCTATAATCTAAAAATCATAGAACGTATCGTACGGTCAAACGACCCACAAACTCCGCATACGGTGCGTGGTCTCAACCCTGTGAACCCTGTCCATGTTTATGTTCTAGAGCCGTTCTAGGGGTATACTAAGCACCATGGCTCCTTGTAGATGTACAGCTGCTCTAACGTCAGAATACACTGTTAACAATCCACACGTAACTGTAAGGCACGACACTGCTATCTCGAGCCTAAAAGCCAAAGAGAAACCCGCCATATTTTCTTTTATCAAAATGGCTACCATAGATGCTAGCATCTCTCGAAGTCTCAAACCTTCATTTACATATTATTAACCAAGGAACTCTCCCCACAAAAATGGTGTATCGCTGGCAATTGTGGTTGTCACCACGACCTGTCAAACGTACTCCTATATCATCAGAGCCTCGTATAGTTCAGGCGCATGATGCGGCGCTCTTCGAATTTCTGAAGGAGGATGATGGTCGTTGGGTGGTTAGGGAAACACACCACTTTAATAATAAAGTGGTCAGAGATGGTCTTTCTGGCCCACCACTGTGAGATTTCTCGTGTATTTCCCTCGTCTGGGCCTGAACACTTCGCAAGTATGCCCGAGATATGAGCTTACACATCGAATAGGCATATACACTGGCTTCAGACGGAATATTTTAAAGTGGAGAAAGGGGTAATCGGTATCATGAAGAATGAAAAGGAAATTGCAGCCACTAAGGAAGATGGAATCTTGGAGATACCTGCCGGGACGAGGTAAGCTACTAGAAGGAATTACCCCATCTTCCGTTATGGCTATTCGAACGCTGTGACTCAGGGTCAGCTAATAAGTTTCTAGACATCGATTCTGGGCTCATTCTTCTACCACAGAAGACCTTGTTTTCAAGGTCTGGGCCGAACCCCAAGATATTGACCACAGCTTTGATGAAAACTTCCTTCGCAACTTCACGGGTTATCAACGAGACTGCCAAGTGCAGAATCTCAAGCCGTCTCCCTTCCAACTCATCCTACTAAGTTACAACAGCTCAACTATGGGCACTCCACCTTTCTGGATGCCTCTTTGGTTGCTGAAAGCCGTCAATTATATTCTAGCCTTCTGGATCGCAAAGGCACTCCTAGGGTAAGCTAGCAATACTCAAATCCGCCAAGCATAATAATAGTGTTCACTAATTATGTCGTAGGTACCAGGAAAACTATATTGAGTACACCCGACCAAATAAAACCACAGCACAAGATTGAACACGGAATAAATGTATCAATTATCTCTACAGCCTGCTGCAGCAGCAGGACTTCAGACTACCAGTAGTCATCACCACTAAAACGAGTTGAAGGTTTTGCTCTGTGTAGGGTAGCTCACACCCTCTTTAAGTTTAGGCTCAGTATAAGGTAATAATGGAATGTCTGATCATTTTGACGGACTAGCGGAAAATCAAAGGCATCTGAGGCTACCTATTCATTAACCTCCTTGATGCAGCCCTCAACATTAGCAAATGAAAGTTCAGCCATTGTTTCTTCCCATAATTGCTCCGCGAGCTCTTTCCCTTCCGGTCGATAAAGCATGGCAGCCTTCCTAGTAGTAATAATCAGCCAAAGTTACGTAGATATTGCACAGATATTGATGAAACCTACGGTCGTATCTCTCCGTCTTCGACGTACTGGCCATGCACCTCTGGGCCGAAATTGCAAGCAGCATGAATGATCGTGCGAGCCCCTAGGGTGACGGGCTTGCCGATCAAGCGCATAACAATACCCACGATAAAGCCAAGAAAGGTGCCGTATCCCTCTCGTGAAAGCCCGGTTCCGTAGCAGAGGCCAGGGTTCGCGGCGTTGATTGTGACAATTGGCGACGGCACGTTCTTGACGAGTTCGGTTAAAAACATCTGTCCGAGAAGCTTCGTTGTCCCGTATCGTTCTTGCATATCCCACTGCTTAGCCCTTTGTTTAAAGGTAGCTAGGATTGGCCCCGTTGGGTTGAACTGTACCCATGCTGCGGTGTCAGATGAGACTAGAACCACGCGAGCTGGGTGTGTTTGCGGTTTGTTCTTCAACGTGGGCAACAATAGAGTCAACAAGAGGACGGTTGAAACGTAATTGACCTGGACGGCTTCCTCGAACCCAGTTGAGGGGCTAAATGACTCCGTCACTTTGTATAGGCCAGCATTAAGGATCACAATGTCCAGATGTTCCAACGTCTTCGCTCGGTCTGAGAACGCAATTATTGATGAATACGATCCCATGTCTAAGCTCCAGGCCTCGATTTCTTGAGTCTCCGCTCGCCCAGTGGATAGATCTTTGCGGGCGCTTTCGCCTTTCACGATGTCACGTACAGCAAGCACAATTTTGCTTAAGCCGAGATCTAGGAGCTGGCGGGCAACCTCCAATCCGATTCCCGTATTTGAACCGGTAACTATCGCCGTCTTTCCATTTAGATTTACGTCTTTCTTCGTCAATGTCGGCGTTTTTCCAAAGAACTGCCGATGGAAGTACTGGAATATAGTCGCCTCCTTTTCAGGCGTGAGTTTGAACTGTAAAGTCTCGCTCATCTTGAGGTTTCCGTTTACAAAATTCTAGCGTCATAAATGTGCGTGGTTGCCAGTATACAAGTATAGATGTATTTTAAAGAGGTGCTGTTACATGAGAATCATAGAGTTGATTGATAGGTTATTTTTGCGAATATACAGAACACGCACGTTCCTTTTTCTATCAAGTGGTCACATGACACTGAGTGTTACATTCGGCTACTTGGCTGCGTGAGTAGGGTGGTAGAAGCTTTTATACGCAGCACGAGATACTTCACACATTGTACAGTATACATTGTAACTCCTTAATTCACAACTTCAACAATTCTGGTAGAGAACTCATTGTAGTTATTTGAAAGGGAGAGGACAGGTTTGAAATTTGAAGAACAATGGGACATGGAGAGTTAATTTTGCGAAATACGGAGGGGAGCTTGAAGGCCGAGAGAAATCAGGCGATGACCTTGCCATACAGTATGGATTCTCGCCAATTTCGAAGGTCATGTCCAAGATACATACTTGTGCGTTTGCGTGTGGTGCGCATGCGATAGCTGCTGCAAGTACATCTAAGCGACCCAGGGTTGATGTTGCAATGCTTCGGTGAGAATCGCCCGTCGTTAGCGCGATGGATTAGAAACTGCGCCGCATCCGCAATCCAGTGGTACAGATACAGATCTCCCCAATGTATCCAGGCCCACAGATGGGACGCCCCCCAACCATGGTTGATGTAGGTGAGATTGGTATCTGGGAGTGTAATCATCTGAGCATTGTATACTCGATATTAGGCAATATCTTGTGAACGTATACACTCAAAATAATTATCTAATATCTCTTTGTAGCCTTGCGTAATGTAATAAACCCCATAATTTAATACTATCGCTTTGCTTTCGTATTTCAATGAGCCCCTGTATCTCGTATGAACCCGTTTTTCTTTCAATCTAAAATACAAGTTTGGGAAGTAGTTATATATCGTAATCCTTCTCACTTTGCATTTCGACAAATGCTCTGGGCCGGATGAAAAGTCTCAGCCATTATCAAATCCAAACCCTATAGACATACTCAAATCACCGAAGTATGGCTTGGATAAGTAATTTTGTTGCTTTGCAATGGACTCGACTACTCCTTTTGAGTTCAGGCTTATTTGAAGGTAGCAGCACAGATGCCGCCGATTCACTCTGGGCTTATCCACAGCGCACCTTTGATCATAATCGCTTTGATTTCAAAGAATTCCTCTCACATCCTGCCCATTTATGGTCAGCCAATACAACCCTTTCTTTTCCTGGCTCCTCAGAGTTTGAACATGCTACAGCACGTTGGACGATATTTAGCCCTCCAACCTATCGCGCTGCCATTAGGCCCGGATCTGAAGCCGATATATCAAGAATTGTAATTAGGCGAAAGCTATCCATCATCTCACCCACCCCCTCCCGGGCGCTACCTGTAGTGCTGATATAAGATCTTATAGATCAAACTTGCATCGTTGTATAAATTTCCGTTCCTTACTAGAGGGGGTGGTCATGGATACAGCATAGCGCTTTCAGACTTTCAAGATGGCTTATCCGTTGATCTCAGCCAGTGGAAGTCGTTTGAAATTGATGAGACTGCCGAGACCCTCACTATTGGCCCAGGAGTTACTATTAGCGAAGTATTTGACCCCTTGCAAGAAGCCGGATTTCAAATTCGTAAGTCAAAATTGAATGATCTTGAGAATGAATTTTTTGCTACTAACAATCTACGATACTAAACAGAAAGCGGTACATGCGGGTGTCCCAGTTTGATTGGAGTAACGCTTGGAGGAGGTGCTGGGCGTTACCAAGTATGCATTTCTCCAAACAAGCACCCAAATCCTGCAAACAATGATCTCTTGGCCCGATTTAGTAGCAATTAGATACTGATATTTAGCTATAGGGTATCCATGGCCTAGTGATAGATGCATTGGTTTCTATCCGCATGATCACGGCAGCAGGGGAACTCATCGAATTATCCAAAGACTCCCACCCTGATTTATTCTGGGCTATTCGGGGCGCCGGTGCCAATTTTGGTGTGGTCACGTCCGCTACGTATAAGTTAAATCGCCTGGTTAACCAAGGGAATTTCTTGCACGCCGATTTCTATTTTTCAGCTGAGAAGAGTCATGACTACTTCAAAATTATCGAGTCCTTTAATGACAACCTGCCAGCAAATTTAGCCACCATTGTGTTGATTAACTACAACAGCTCTACAAATAGTGTAAGTTGGAAATTATTCCGCTACCTCGCTCTAAGTTGCAAATTCAAACAGCTAAACTCTTTTATAAGATCCAAGTTGGAGGGAATTGGGTGTATTTTGGGCCTGAGAAGGAGGGCTTGAAAACATTAAAGCCTGTTTTTGATCTAGGTCCCATAGCATCTGTCATCAGTGTTGTCCCGTATAAACGTCTATTGGTCACAACAGGCGGGGGCTACGACACATTAGTTTGCCAGGGCCACATGGTGCGCGATCTCTATAGCCTGAACCAAAAGACGTACTCGGCGTCTGGTTGGCAGAAGGGGTTTGATAAAATGGCAAAATTCTTTGACGAACATCCAGGCGGCCGCAACAGTGCTCTCGTCTTTGAGGTTTTTCCTAACCAAGCCACGGCAAGTGTAGCATCAGACGAGACAGCCTTTCCCTGGAGAGATGCTAGAGGATATATGTAAGAATTATATTCTTTTATCCCCTTCTTCGGTTTATACATATACCATGGTAACACGGACTGATATTTTAATGATTCTGGCAGAATTGGTCATTTCATTTGGGATGAGGGGGATACTGCTACTGCAATCGCCGCCAACAAGCTAGGGATTGAACTCCGCGATGAGCTAGTCCGGACCTCTGGGTATGACGAGCCCTCGGTCTTTGTTAACTATGCTCGGGGTGATGAAGGTTTGGAGAACATTTATGGCAAAGAAAAACTACCTCGTTTGGCCAAACTGAAGAAGATTTGGGATCCTAATAATGTTTTTGCTTACAACAACTGTCCTATACCCATGGACTACCCATTAAGCCAGCGGGATGAGCTTTAAATGAGAAATCACGGATAGACTGGATTGGCCAACGCGTCATTGTTATTCATTCGTTCTCTATACTTACGATCGGGTTAAACTTTATATTCACATTTCGTACTAATGAGTATAGCCTAATCGATGAGATAGCCAGCATAGCCAAAACTAGGAGTTAGTCATGAACCAGGTTGCTTCAAATTTGCACAAGGACACCCTTTTCAACTTCCGACGATTTGATTATCTAAACTAGATTAAGTCGTTTGAAGCTCGTAATGAGTCTTTTCCGGTGCATACATCTAATTTCTCTAGGGTAGGCTCTCGACAGTTACGAGTTCGCACCGTTATCGAGGCCCCTGCCACACCTACTAGAATGAAACAAAGGTGTTGTGCATACCTATAATCATACGAACTAATTAGTGGTACTAGACTCTTCGCGTGGCAACAATTGTTTATCACCACCCTATACTCAGGTCATGATACCCGTCAACTTCACTATCACATGTAAAGAAGAATACACATGGGAAGATACAAAGTCGCTCGTTCGATTCTATATCTAGTCTAATTGCAACAGGATCACGGTCTCCTGCCATCATGAGGCACAGCATTCGCAAGGAATGTTCATTTTAGGGCATAATGCAACCATCTATTATGATGCAACATTTGAACATGCGAGCCTGAAGGAATCTCACTGCGCCAGCCAGCCACAGCTTACGGAATATGAAATACCTGCGTTTTAAGACATCTACCGCTACGAATGTAACGCTAGGGAGTGTAGGGTTAGATAAAGGGGGCGGGTCCAAAGTAGACCGTGCACCTTGCGTTAGCTTTCTGCAACACGTGGCGCCGCCCGGGGGTCGGTGCGGCACGGTACGATACGTGGGGTGTTACGGAGCGGGGATTCCCGGGACGCGGGGTAACGGTACATGGTACATGGTACATACTAGTGGCACATGGGTCAGGGTACAATAGTACTTGGCATAGAGTGAGGTATCTCGAGATACACTCAACATACGATCTAAGGATTCTGATAAACGAGATGTGCCTCTATTTCCTTAAACGATACGTGCTTCCGTGCAACGTAGTGGGCCTTGTGTGCCGCATTCTGTGTCTACGATCGGATTCTCGATTAGATGCTATTTTTACATGACATCTGCACTAACTGTGGCCTAATTTCACGTTTAATAGCCATAGCCCAATATTTCGTAGACTCTAGGTTGGCTAGGTGTTGCATAATTGAAGGTTTTCCAAATTTGTATGATTGTATTGTCAGGGTATGATCTGCCCAAGGAAACTTTCCAATTTAGGGATCAACATCGAAGACGCCTTCTTCACCACCCAAAGGCTCGTAGTCCCTCCATTTGAGGCCCTCCGGCACTACCTTCCACTGCTTATTTTCGTCAAGTAAATGCTGCACTTGCGCCCATTCCTCCCTAACTCGTGCAGCCCTGCTAGCGCTTCTCGGTACTATGTTAGCCGGGAAAGGTTGCGGACAGACAAATAGACCGTCCACTACGTTGTTAATGTCCGGGAGTATTTCTTTGCCTGTCTTCTCGTCCACTGCCCTGTTCACATTAAAAGCCCATAGAATTCGTGACATTCCTAGAAATAGTGAGCGGTCAGCGATATGCATGCCTTGACACATTCGCCGACCAGCCCCGAAAGTGAAATGGTCACGCTTCGTAGGATCTGCGTTCAACGCGGCTTGAATTGAGTTCTGATCATCCCCCGCCCAACGTGAAGGGTCATATCTTCTTGGGTCAGGGTGTCTCCTCGGATCATTGTGTATAGCCCTAATGGTCACGTCAGCAACCCCTTTCGTTCTAAATCGTGAAAGACCACATAGCCTAGGGGATACGTGAAGATATCTTCGTACCATACGTTGAATAAGACACTTGCTCCTTTCGGGATGCGGTAGCCCTGATATAAATCATCCTGTATCACGGCATGCGGCACGCCCAAGACGGCCGCTGGCATCCAGCGTAAGCTCTCCTTCATACAACCACGGATATAAGGCAATTCAGGAACATCGTTCAAGTCAGGCATACGATCTCCACAAACACGATCTATCTCAGCTTGAGCCACTTTTGCCACCTCTGGGAAGAGAAGGATCGCTTCAATGAAGCCTATCAGAATGGCGGAGGTGGTTTCCGAGCCGGCTTGAAGGAGAGAACCACTCATATAGCATGCAAGCTCGTCGGAGATACCTGATTCTTTCTGGAAGCGGAGTAAGTCGATGCAACAGCAAGGCTTGTATAGCAGCGTTAGCTCTTTTCAGTTATTCTCGTCATTTTTGGGCCCTATTACCTTAGCGTTACCGCTATGTAGTTGTCTTCTCGCATTCAAAAAGTGTTTCATAAATAATGCTAACTCTCTCTTATGAACTTCTTTCCCCAACTTTCTACTAGGCAAGAGGAAGTCAGGCAGTCGTCTTAATACGGGAAATAGGTCAAGAAGAGCAGAGACCTGTGTAAAACTTGAACGTCAGATATCCACTACCTATAGGAATTCTCCAAACGGTGTCTTATGCTACGGCATTGAATTATAATTAATAATTACCTGCGTTCCTGCTAATTCCGATAGTCGTTCAAAGTTCTATGATTATAAATAAGCCTGACGTCTCTGTTTGGATGAAATTGACTTACCTCGAACATCTCTACTAGATTCGGATCATCACTGGTAGGAGTACGATACCCAAAGGTCATCTGTGTAGTCAATGATGTGGTGTAACGGCGGATATGGCCGAAAAACTGGCCTGGGGCTTCAAGAAATCCCATCAACATGGCTCTATTTTCGAGGTCTTGGTATGGCACATAGCTACGGGCAACTTGGATGTTAAGAACGCCATGAGCAAGCTTGCGGACCAATCGCCAGGTATTCCCATATTGCTAGTTCAAGGTAATTAATACAAGCGTTGAGATTTATAAGAGCTAGAATACCAAAATGATAATAAAATCACAGGGCGTGGCCAAGCCCTTCACTACGCCGTAGTGTAGTGTAGGAGTATTTAGCCATTAGAACCACTTACCAGGAATAATGGGCGTAAGTTGCCACTTAGGACTTCTTGCCCCAAGTAGAACTCTGGTCTCGACGAGTATATAGCACTGCGTTTGTCTAAGAGGTCTTTGACAGCCACATCAGAAGATAGAACCACAACAACCTTCGTCCCTAGCACAAGTGAATATACTGGACCATACTCTTCGGCCCATTTTTGGAACTGCAAATGGCCACGGCCTTTTGGCATTTGGTGGAGATTTCCAATAAAAGGTAGAGTGGGAGGCCCGGGAGGGTAATCTTTAGATCGTGTCCCAATCTTTCTAAACTTCCAAAACACCACCAAACATGTAGCGATGCCAAAGGCCATCAAAGCCAACGGCGCACTAATCGTCTTATGGGTACTCATAGCTAGTTTGAAGATGACTTAGTCAAAGAGAAGTGTTTCTGAACTGAGGGTTGTTCGTAGCTCAAAGTGAAAGTCAATCTAGAAGACCCTGAGAAATCAATTTCGAGGCCACGCTGTTCGATATCTGTGCACCACGGAAATTGAAGGGCAATGATTTCTCTCAATATCGGTCGAACAGATTCACCCTCTCTCCGAAAAGGTTCACATGGGTTCGGTCATGGTGACAATAGTTCATCCGCGCTCGGACTTCGCTCATGAAGCTCATCGCGCGTTGATCCACCTGTACAGCACGAGAACCGGAAGATTGATACCTGATTTTACTTAGTTCATCCGGTCAACTCTTTCGATGGACCGCACTCGCATGCACCAATATAGTGAGAACACTCTACGTACTTCGGAGTAGACTCGTCGTGCCCTCATGCCACGATAACCATTGAGGTCTAACCTCACTTGGCGCGCTGACGGCTTCTTCGTATGCGCCTATATGCATAGAGCACATGTCGACTTAGTATGGTTCAACCAATAAAGCCAAACCTTGGCTAAGCTCTACGGAAATCTTTCTCCGTATGTATCTTATTGTACAGTCAAGTTCTAGAAGTCTGGACAGAATGTAGCATTTTGTACCTCTCTAGGAAAGGAGGTCTCGACCATCGAAGATAAGCGCGCTACAATGCACCGCAAGTTAGCGCCGCTTATATCATACGTACAACATTACCATTGCCTCATCGATTCACGGCTCGGGCATGGCCTACATGGTCTACGACATGGTGGGTTACCCCGCATATGCTACGCCGTAAGCTTGAAATTCACATGTATGTTTAGTAAGAAAGTTGTGGTGTGATGAAAGCGCCGCACTTCGCATATACTTTATACCGTTGCGACAGGGTTAAGGAGCTGACCTGATACGTTTCGCTAATGGAGAATCGTTTTTTNAAAACGCACCCCTCCTCTTTTTTNATTCTTTTATTTATCTTTTTATAGGCATGATGCCATACTTAATACATTCACTGCAACGTTGGGGCGGACTAAACTCAATCCTAAACGATATAGGCATAAATTTCAGGGGCATGGGCCCTACTAAACTTCGCCTTTGATAAAGTCCACTTCTTATCTGTCTAGCGAACAGCTTTGCTGTCCGTAGTTCGCGGTTCGTAGTTTGCGCAATGTCCAGGAATCAGAAGTTTGCTTTGGTGACCGGGTAGTTCTCCTCTCATTACGTACCTTTTGAACCATCCACTGACAAAGAGTAGGTGTGGTAAAGGCGGAATCGGTGAGGCTCTTGTCAAGGAGTACACAAGTTGTGGCGTCCACGCTATTGCCACAGTGCTTCCGAATGAGAGCCATGACCATCTAACAGAGGCTGGCATCACGTGGTTTCCATTAGATGTCACAGTCGAGAAATCTGTGATCGATCTGAAGCAGAATGTTCTTGCTATTGCTGGCGACTACCTGGATATTCTAGTGAACAATGCGTGGGTGATCTTTCACTTCTTCGTCCTCTATTACCTTTCTTTTTCCAGTGTATTTTTATTAGTGCATCAGCTAACTCAAGCATAACAGCGGAATATGTGAGATCTTTAGGAGGCCATACATACTAGCTGAGTTCTAACACATATTTCTAGGCTATACCATGACAGCTATCGATACCGATGTTGAGGCAGTCAAGCGCATGTTCAACGTCAATGTTTTCGGACCAATGCAACTAGTACATCACTTTCATGATATGATCATCAAAGCCTGCGGGACTATTGTGAATATTGGCTCCATAGGGGGAATTGTGCCATACATGTATGGATGTATGACAAAGATTTGACTTACTTTCCCGAAAGTTTAGGATGCTTTATTTACTAACTCCCGTAAGCATCGTATAACGCATCTAAGGCGGCGCTTCAGCACTGGTCAAACACCTTACGCTTAGAAATGTCCCCTTTCAAGTAAGCTCGATCCTTGATATCCCAGGCGTAACCTTAGACCATCTACAACTAATCAAACACTCTTGCGCAGTGTTAAGGTCATAACGGTGAGTCTATTCACTTCTATCCTTCCTACAGGATCGTAATTTCCTAACAGAGGTTGTTAGGTCATATCTGGGGAAGTTGGAACCAATATTCTCAAGAACGATGTAAACCGGGAGTTACCTGAAGGTTTGAATCAGTAGTTATCCTATATACACCATGTACAATATACTAATGAAGTTTAGGATCGTATTACTCTCCTCTTGCGATTGACTTCAAGAGACACGTTCAGAGAACGCCGAGTAGTAAGCACCCCCGCACGAAGTTCCCATCGTAGAAAAACTTTTAAACTTAGCATAAAAATATCAGAATTTACAGACAGATTTGAGTATGCCGCGAATGTGGTGGCTCAAAGTTTGAGGTCATCTCCTGCTGCTTGGTTTTGGTATGGAAGTTCTACGAGAGTCATACGGTTCTTTGATACCTTCGGTTGGCGCACATTCTTTGTATGTTAATAACATAGCCCCCGAGTCTTTAATGTTGATTTACGCTAATACCCGGCCCCCAGGACTTCGTATTCTATCGAGATTTCAACTTAGGAAAGCTGAGGATGGCGCATCTTGCTCGGATGAAACAGATATGTGAGTAGGCAAATACATAGTATTAATTAAGCACTGTCATGGTATCATTAATAAGTGATACAAGCCTTCTAACACGTGAATATTGCATACAGATGATAGAGAGTTGGATTTACAAAGGCCTTCAATGGGAGTTAGAAATGGTAATTATTATTAGGCTTCGATCTTGGCATTTCCAACCGAAATACTCGCACTAGCTTCAACCGCTAGAGATTGAACATGAAGGTAGTGATTAGATACTGTTTATCATAATTGTAGGTTTGGGACAAGATTTCTCTCTGCTTATTTTGTATATAGACTCAGCTTCCTTCCTGTCGAAAGTATAAGGGGTCAAGGAGTCACTGTCATGTTAATCTACGAATAGGGGCAAATGGTGTATATATAAGAGGTCTTCCCACCTACTCATCAGTTAGTTACCATGTCAATCAACTGAATTGAACCACTCATATACCTACTACTTCAACACTTCCGAGTCTCTTACCCTAAAATCCACCTATCGTGACTCGTGCCAAGCTGCGCTAGTACGCTTCTTGTTTACGCGCCATAATGGTATATCAAGATCTCCAAGTGATGTTGAACTAGTCAGCCTAGAGCAGGTTGAACAGCTGCCGGGGTGTGAGTTCCTAATCAACTGCTACTCTCTCTTCTACTAAAAGCTCGGTTGGATTTGTATCACATTCACAAAGTGCCTGTACTTGGTAATAAACTTCACTACGACATGATAAAGAACGGGACAGTAATAGCACTCGGTTATTTAGTATACCTGAAGACCGGCTCTCCATCTTTTATGGATTTAATTTTAACGAGAAATTTGCAGTACTTAAATGATCCAAGATTCGACCTTCAGCCTCCTCTATCTCCTCACGTACATAATTCTGAAGGTCCAACTTCAGTCCATAATACTCATCTTCTGTTTGGAGATTGATGTCCTTTGTTGCCTCCTGTTGTTGGAGAATTAGTTGCTCATCAACGTAGTCTATAACACGATTCTCCAAGTCTTGGAGCTGATTGGTTACATCGCGTCTAAGCTGACCAAGCCTATTGTCTATCATGTGAGCGCAGATATCTTCGATATATTTTCGGTCCAAGCGTTCAAGAAGCACAGGTTCGGTGTCAGGGGTGCTAAGCCGCCGCCGTTTACGTAGACTAGGCACTACCGGTGGACTGTCAATGAACGTAGACTAGCGAAACAGACATCAATACTTCTCTGACTTACCTGCAGGCGGTGGTCCAGGAGGAACCTCATCATAGGATGGAGGGTTCTCCACGAGAGGCTTGATTGCGGATTCATGTCCCTTACCAACAGTAATACTGCTAGGGCAAATAAGACTATCACCTTCAATAATTTTCCCTCCAGCACCGGCGTAAAGACTAGAAGTATTGCTATGGGCGGCTATAGATCTGAGCTCATTGCGAGACGCCGCACCACAGAGTGCGTGTAATTGCTGTCGTGGTAGGCGTCTGCATGGTATCTTAGCGTAGATAGAAAAGGCGGATTGCTGAACTATTGCTCGCAAGGAGTCCAGGAGGTTGCCAGATGTTTGATTCCGGGGAGCAAGGGATTCCTTCGGCACAACTAGAGCTGGCAATCTACTTAGTTCAAAGTGCAGACAGACAGTCTCGGAGCCAAACATCCTCGCTTCTGCAGCACATGGCGAGTCGTCGAGAACGAGGCTGCGGATACGCTCTGGATGGACAAAGAGGAAGACGGTAGTATTGCGTGAATGGGGAAGAGACTTAAGAGCAACTGCAGCGCGTAATTTAAAAAATGCTTTCCTGGAGCGGGCATCATAATGCAAATCCAAGTTCAGGTGCGACGAGCGCCGGTCCTCACCGTCGGAGGTGCGCCATGTTATGACGGCTGGCTGAGCTGTAATGTCTATATTGGAGTTGGGGCTGAAGGTGGTTGGGATGATGGCTACGCCGGTATCGGAATCGGAACCGGATGCCGTTGACGACATTTACACGGTAACACCTATATTAAGTTAGCTGATAGAAACACTGATTAAGCGTCTGAGTATAAAAGTATGGCCCCTCTGTCCCAATAGTATGGGTAGAGAACCCCACCCTCCCAGGCTTCTGGCAGAGGAGCAGCCTTGACTCCAGATCGAGTGGAATCGAATAATGGAAATGGCGAAAGTAGAGGGGTATGATGATAAACACAAGACAAGGGGATAGAGGGCATCGTCCCCGCACGCCTTAGCCCAGCCATACCGAACGAGGCGACAACAGTCACCGCAGACAGGCAGTCAAGTGATTTCATGCAAAGCACTCCAACACCCCGACCCCTTGCCGGAACCCCGGGTCTTCCATCGGCCGTAGACGATGGGTAGAAGCCGGTAGAGAGATGGTTCTGGTTGCGAATGACAGTTCACACTCGCCATATGGCCTTGAGCAGACGTGCGCGATCACCCGCGAGGAGGCGGATACCTTTAGGCCGAGCCTTTTGAATGTAAAAGTGATGATGACAGTGATGCAACCGGATAAGGCGAAGACTGAGGCTTAAAATGCAGATAAGAAAGTCATTAAAGAATGGTGAGATGTGAGGATGATAATGGAGTTGGAGGGAAGACAGACGACGAGATACGCGTTCCCAAGACTACCCGTGGTCACGTGATTTAAAGAGGGGTCTTGTTTGGGAGAGAATTCAGATGGCTGGGGGAGACAGGGATAACCGCACCGCCACAATGAGTCAGCAATGGGGCTTTGTACAGGATACGGTGATAAGCACTCTGACGTAATAAAAAAGTGATTAATGAAATTAAGTTTTCTTCTTCCTCGCAACAATGTTTTGGTGGTTTTCATTCATCATAAGATTACCAAGGGTTAATTTTATTTGTATTTAACTCATATAATGAAGTATCCCATGTAACCCTATTATTCCATGAGGATGAACGGGGTACACTGATATGAGTGAAGTGTGCGGTGCTCGTTCATCGTCCCTCGTAGTAAGGCTGGAGCTCGTTGAGCTCTTGGCCGAGAGCGACGCCGTTGACAATAACGGGCTTGCAATCGAGTAAAATGAAAATCATGCGGCCTGGCATAGTCCCATTGCCGGTGATGTTATGCCACTGATGGGCCGAGGAGCGGTTCACGCTGACATCACCCTGTCGCATTATGCGTTCCTCTCCGGAATCAAGGATGAGCTTGAACTCTCCCTCGACTACTATTCCGTAGTCCAACGAAACAGCACGATGCATGGGTGACAACACATTAGGCCCAAAATCAATCATGCGGCACACAGAGCCGTTGTGGACGTGCAAGCCAGGCTAAACGAAACACATCAGCCAAAGTGATTCTCCAGTTCCGAGGTTGAAGTTCAACTTAGTAGAGCAGTGCGTACCTCATTTTCCTTCGCATATTTCAGATCAGCGTCTTCATTAAGGTCTGCAGGGGTTTCATGAGTCGAATATATGATATTGGCAATCGCTTGCTTGTCGCCGATTATGCGATGATGGTCACCATCATCAGTGCTGAGAAACACTCCTTTACCCTCGGCGTTGTGGCCAGTGACGTGCCGGACAGTTCGACGCAAGCCAGGAGCCGGGAAGGTAGAGACATAACCGGCGCTTGTGAGCAGAAGCTCTGACGCGGCGTGCTGTTGCTGTTCTGCCATTATTGATGAGTGATGGCTGTGTCGGTATTCTCTTGATTCGGGTGAAAATTTAGAAGATCGCTGTTGTATTGTATGATCCTATACTAAAATGTCGGAGTAACTTCAACAACGTCGGTTTATTTTAAGCTTCACGTGGTCTACACTCTAATACGGACGCTTGAGGAGTTCATAGCTACTGGTCAGACACGGGTCAAAGAGTTACGCCGAGAATAATGGTCATAGATTTCTATACTACGTATCGTTTTACTGAAAAGGAGTATAGAGTTGCATCACTCCCACTTTGTTCCTGGCACAGGTAGCAGTATGAAACCTCGTTATCGTTCCTTCAATCCAATACAGGGATTTCGCTTAAATCACACGATAATCCGCTCTGATGATCCTTCATGCAACCATTGGGATCTAGCCCCCATCTAAACATGGCAGGTAAGAGTTGTTCCTCCGTCGACGATGAAGCCGCATCCAGTCACATAGCTCGACCTTGGACTACACAAAAAGATAGCGGTGTCGGCCACCTCCTCGGCGGTCGCAATTCGGCCGAGAGGTACCAAAGCGTTGACGTACGCGTCTATATCCACACCACCGTCTTTCGCTCTCTGAATCATGGGGGTATCAGCCCAGGAGGGGCAAAGGCAGTTGACCCGAATGCCATGCGGCGCATTGTCCAGAGCTGCATGTACGTTATACGATAAGCCAGTCGCACGATAATGCCAATGTTGTTTGAGATACAGGGGCCAATGATGGGAAATTTCACGCGCAAGAAAGTAGGGCTTAGGCTCACCTGCGTTCTTAGTCAGACCAAGCACCGCATGCTTCGCAGTGGTGTATTGCACCATGCAGGGCGTCGCAACGAAAGACGACCCTGATCCCAAGATAACAATAGACCCACGGCTAGAGCCCCTGCCGGAATCCTTCGACCCAATCAACTTCGGTTCCTGAGTCCGCATAGTAGCTGATATAATGCGGGTCAAGAGGAATGCGCCATCGACATGGATCTTAAGAAAACGGCTGAACTCGGAATAGTCCGCTGTGGAAATTTCTCGTGGGGTCTCCACGCCAATCTACGATCAAGTATGCGTTAGAAATGGCGTAATTATAAGCCGCATTCGGGTTCATTTCCCCTTTTGTAACCCTCTTCACTTACCCCCGCACAATTGATGCAGTAGTCGACTCTTCCAAATAGCTTGAGCATGTAGCCAACCGCATACTGTACAGATTCCTCTTGGGTCACATCGAATTGGACAAACTCGACGACGAAGGTCGGTGAGCTCGCCGCAGCGTTGCATTCGGTCGCCACTGTCCGGGCCGCATCAACGTTCAAATCGGCTATAAGCACGCCAGCAGCCCCGTCTTTTGCAAGCCCTAAAGCACAAGCCCTTCCGATGCCACTCCCTATGAGCGGTAAGATTGAGTATATCGTACCATGCAAAGTAGATTCATAGTGAAATGATTATTGTACGAGAGGGTACATGTTTGGAATCTTGCTTACCTCCTCCTGCAATGAAGGCGTACCCGGTGATATCCATAATAAATCTAGGGCTCAATGTAATATTGAGGCACAGTCTGCCCGCCTGAGGATGGGTTAAGTTGCAATAGTGCAAGCGAGAGTAACTAGTTCAGGGTAAAGAGAGCCGGGCTATGGATTGCCTCAAATCTCAGGAGGAAGAGTAATGGTGGCAAAGCGGATTAATATAGCAATTTCTAAAGGAATACAGTCTTGCTCACGTAGTATCCAGAAGATTTGGATTTATGTTTAAATATAACCCGTAGCACTAACAGTTGAAAAAGGTAAAGGGACTGAAATTAAAAACACGATATTAATAAATATCTATCAGAAGTTATGTAAATCGACTACAGTGGTAGCGTGATCATTATTATCTGCAAGCAAACTTATGCGTTTTAATCAGCAGGTATTACATCGCTAACGTTTCCTTAAGTCGAGGAGCCCTTCATGCATAGGCCGCATATCATTTGGTTACTACTTGTTTTCTGAATATCTGCTACACCATCCATGTCACTCATCTGCAACAGAAGCCCCAAATTAATCGTTGACTAACTCGGAGTGGAGTACGAGAGCCAAGGCTGTGTGCAGAGCTTTGATGATAAATATTCAACGTATCTCAAAAGGATCGCAGGCATTTTAGTGTGATACTTGATACTACTAACGTTACAACGGTTTGTGGCGTACCTAGTTAGAAACGCAGTTCCTATCGGTTGTACTCGTCAGATGTTCCCTCTTGTACCTGAGAGTCATTGCCTCAGCAGACTAATGTACCCCCGCGTATCCATTGCGACCTTATCTATCTGTCACAATTCCTGAAGGTCTAGATCTCACTCGCTGTTTATATCTAACTATATCAACGCCCTAATTTCTTGTAGCCAGGATAGAGTAAACACTTGAATCAAGTCACACCTTCTATGACTCCAAGTGTCAACAGCAAAATTCCAAGCCTCTAATTCTCTATTAACATTACAATGGCTGCTATTGTGTCACCTCTAGTACAACATTCGGACCCTCTTCTCTGTAGAGATGAGAAAGCAGGATTTGCGGTTTTCGAGATTCCATATGTGAACGAATCTCGGGAGAGTATTTCATCTTCCTCAACCACATTCGTTGAGAAGGAAGTATGCATAGTCGGGATGGGTTTGTCTACCACCAAACGATATCCGTTGTGGTTATGTACGCCGTAGCTAATAATACGACTTCCTTAGCATGCCGTCTCCCAGGCGGGATATCCTCGCCATCAGACTTATGGGACCTCTTGCACAATAAGAGATCGGCACAGTGCACCGTACCAGCCGACAGATACAATATTAATGGCTTTTACCATAAGGATGGTAGCAGGGCAGGTGTTATGAATGTGGATGGCGGATATTTTCTTAATGAGGATGTTCGCCGATTTGATAACGCCTTTTTTGGAATCAACAATCTTGAGGCTTCGTATATGGACCCTCAACAACGCAAGCTTCTCGAGGTGGTGTTTGAATGTTTCGAAGATGCAGGCGTACGCAATTCGTTTCCTACCCTCTATTCTCTTTGAAACATCAAATTTCAATTATAATGGCACAGGACTTGCCCTATGACGGGGAGTCGGAAAACGGTGGAGGACTAACTCCTTAATCCACAGGTAACCTTGGAAGATATGTCCGGAACTAATACGGCCGTTTACGTTGGCAATTTCACGGTGGACTATCAGTCAATGCAGTCACGTGATCCAGATTATCTTCACCGGTATGCCGCAACTGGAGGAGGGACATCAATTATGTCGAACCGTATTAGTCATGTTTTTAACCTCCAAGGGCCAAGGTAAGCACGTCACATCGCCTTCTCTAGCAATTTTGCACGGCGTAGAATTATTGGCATTACTCTTCGAAAGGACGAGAATAAGGGCTAACCTTCACGATCCAGTTTGACGCTGGATACCGCTTGCTCATCCTCAATATACGCTCTTCACCATGCTGTTACTGCCATCAAAAATGGTGACTGCGATGGAGCTATCGTTGCTGGCGCAAATTTAATAACATCTCCAGAACAGCATTTAGGCACAGCAAAAGGAGGCTTTCTTTCTCCCACTTCAGCTTGCCACACTTTTGATACGTCTGCTGATGGCTATGCGCGCGCGGAGGGTGTTAACGCTATATACATCAGACGGTTGTCATCAGCAATAACGGACAAGAATACAATCCATGCAGTGATTCGCGGGACGGCTATTAACTCGTCAGTTTTTGCCTTATCGTTTCGACTATGATATTTGTTAAATCTGTGCAATACTAAGCGGTTTTTCAATAATATAGAAATGGAAAGACACCAGGTATTACATTACCAAGCGCAGCAATGCAAGAGGTCGTCGTGAGAAGAGCGTATCAAACAGCTGGTCTGGATTTCGCTGATACAGACTACATCGAGTGTCACGGTACAGGCACTGCGGTTGGTGACCCTATTGAAGTTGACGCACTAGCAAGCTGCTTTATAGCCCGCCCAGGCGAGGCTTTGAAAATAGGATCGGTGAGCGCACTATTATTCGATCTTACAGCAATTTTTTTNAACAAGATATAAAGGTGAAAACGAACCTAGGCCACAGCGAAGCTGTGAGTGGCCTGACGTCAATCCTGAAGGTTGCGTTGGCATTTAAGCACGGTTTAATCCCCCCCCACATACGGGGTGAAGAACCTGAATCCTAAATGTAAGCGGTCAACCTTTATTAACGAGGCTTCTCTCGTCCATTTCAATGAAGAGCTATGCTTAAATACCCTGAATGACAGTGAAACTTGAGTCGCGCAATATGAAAGTATTGAAAGACTCTGCGCCCTGGCCTAGGTCGCTTCAACGGGCAAGCATCAATTCATTCGGATATGGTGGCGCTAACGGCCATGTCATTCTTGAATCCCTTAATAGCTACCTGAGTGAAGCACCTCCACAAGCGACGACGACACCAAATGAGCATAGAACAAATCGGAACACACATTTAATGAACGGCGATAAATTCGGCCGTACCTTGTTGCTTCCTTTCTCTGCTTCCTCAGCCAAGTCACTCGGCTCTCGCCGCCATCAAATCTGTGACCTTGTACAAGGACCCAAAGCAGCGGAGAAGGGGGGNACTTGAAAGCTTAGCCCTTGCTTTGGGAAAGCGGGGAAATCTGAGGTTACGTGGCTTTGTTCTGGCTACAACGAAGCCGAAGCCATCACTAGTCGAAGTAGTAGAAAGTGATAAAGCATCGTCAAGAGTACAACCACTGCCGTTTGCCTTTATCTTCACAGGTCAAGGCGCGCAATATGCGGGCATGGCGAAGGAACTACTTGCAAGCAATACAGGTTTCCTCGCAAGCATACGCGAGCTTGATGGGTTTCTACAAGCCTTGCCTCCACAATACACGCCAGACTGGACTTTGGAACAGGCTATTCTCGACCCGCCTGCTACGAGTAAGGTGAATGATGTTACCCGCAGTCAGCCACTCTGCACTGCTATTCAAATTTCTCTTGTCCAAGTACTGCACAGCTGGGGCGTCCGTCCAACAGCAGTGATTGGCCATTCCTCTGGCGAAATTGCTGCTGCGTACGCCGCTGGCTTTCTCACGGAGTCTCAAGCCATGATAGCTGCATACTTCCGTGGCTTTGTCGTCGGCCAAATGCGATCTCAAGGTGCTATGATGGCAGCTGGAGTCTCTGCTGCAGATGCCAGCGACTTAATTAAGACCCTTGGACTACCCCAAGTACGCGTTGCTTGTGTCAACGCGCCTGATAATGTTACTCTAAGCGGCTGCACGCAAAGCATCCAGGCACTAAAGGCTGAATTACAGAAGCTAAACAAGTTTGCGCGTGAATTGCAGACAGGCAGCCGAGCTTACCATTCACACATGATGGCCGAAGTAGGCAACTTGTACGAGGAGCTCGTTTCCCCGTACTTCAAAGGTAGCAAAAACAGAAGCACGAATAATGAGGCTTCAGAAATGAGAGCCAAGATGTATTCCACGGTCGGCTACTCGCCCGAAAGTCTTTATGTCGAGGTTGTTAACAGTCTTACCGACATGCCCTCTTATTTCCGACAGAATCTTGAGCAACCGGTACAGTTCAGTGCGGTTTTGACGAGGATGATTACGAAAGAAAAGTTCCATCTGGTCGAGATAGGACCCCATTCAGCACTCAAAGGCCCTGTGCAGCAAATTCGAAGCGTCGCCAAACGTGAGAAGGATTCCATCCCCTACTCCCCTACCTTGGTTCGAAAGGAAGACGCAGATCTTTGTCTCAAGAAACTAGCGGGAACTCTCTTCGCTCACGGTCATAAAATTGACTGGGAAGCCGTCAATAACCTCTCGTACGCATCGGTTGGGCACCAGTCATTAGTAGATCTTCCGCCGTATCCTTGGGATTATTCCAAGGAATTACCATGGCATGAGCCTCGCGCCAGTGTTGATATCCGCAACCGGAGACACATTCGCCACGAGCTCCTTGGCACACAGACAGCAGCTGGCAACGGCATTGACTGGAGTTGGCGAAATATCGTGCAGCTTTCGGAAATGCCGTGGCTTAAAGACCACAAGCTTGACCAGCAAGTAGTTCTCCCAGGATCAGCCTACGTGGCGATGGCTATCGAGGCTCTCACGCAGGTCCTGGATCTCAAGGACAAGCTAGTCACAGCGGGTCAGGGCATGGCTCTTGAAGGCCGGAGTATCAATATTAGCGCGCCATTTGCTGTACCCGATGATAATGACACCCAGTCTGAGCACACAGAGCTACACACAACTATGTGTCGGCGTAAGATCTCTACGGCTAACTCGTCAACTGACTGGTTTGAGTTTTCTGTCTCATCATGGGTTTCTGGTCACACGACGCTACATTGTGCTGGCAGCATCCGTGTGCTAGAGTCTCAAGTGCCAGGAGACAAGCAAGGAGGCATCCTGATCGCAAGAGAAGACTATGAGGCTTGGTCAATGGGGCGCTGGTACGAGAAGTCGCGAGAGGAAGGACTCAACTTCGGGCCGCACTTCCAATCATTAACAAGCTTACACACCGATGGGAACCGTGTGTGTGCAGATGCTATGGCAACTACACAGTTACAACCGTCTAGCACGGAGTCGACGGGCACCTACTATGCCATTCACCCCATCACACTCGATGCCTGCTTCCAAGCCGCCATTATGGGTGGTACTGCTGGGAATCTCAGCACGCTTAGAGCCTTCGTTCCCGTCTTCATGGCTGAGTGCCGCGTGGATATCCCTGCTCGAAATAGTCAAGAGGATGGCCCGAGGGAAGATTGCACGATCCACACTCACGTAGAGAAAACCGGATTTTCCACGCGCAAAGTGGATTGTACGCTTCGACATCCAGACGGGACACCAGCTATTGATGTCAAGGGCCTGCGCATGTCGCTTTATACCGGAAAGGCCCCGGCACAACAGTCTGCTCCAGGTAGTCTCAATAGCCTATTCCTCCAGCGTCACCCTTGTTTGAGTGTCATCTGGAAACCTGATATTTCCCGCCTTGCCGTTGAAGATTCCGAGACTGAGGTTGCGATGAAGAAGTACATTAGTGAATTTGCGGCTGGACAATCCGTCGATATGCAAGATAGCGAACGCCTACTTTCTCTTGGTGCTCTACTAGATCTAGCCGGCCACGGTAACCCACGAATGCGAGTTCTAGAGATTGGCCAAGGATGCCAATGCATATCCAAACAGTGTCTTCCTGTCCTTGGGAAGGATACGGCATTTCCACGCTATCGAGCCTGGCTACAAGGGCACCTAAGCGACGATGGTGAAAACAAAGTCGTTATTGACGAAGCCGATGAGCAGATTTCCCAAACATTCGACGTGATTCTAATTCACCACGTAAGTTTCTTCGCAAGTCTCAATTTGCATATTGCAAGGTTTCTACCAGTGAGAACAACGGACCTCGGAGTGAAATGCCTCAATTGGCAAGATCTGTCATAAATTCAACTGACGAACTGTTGCAGTTATCCACGGCGCAGAAGGTTTGGAGTCAGGTCCCTGAGCAAATCACATCGCTCGTCTCTGAACGAGGAATTTTCATCTCTAGAAAAACCGACGAGGCTATCACTAGCCTCAAAACTGCAGGCTTCTTAACGCTAGAAATCCCGGGCAATTTGTTGCTGGGAGTGCACGATCATAAGACGTCGTCACCAGTGAAAGGAAAGGACGTCGTCATATTGGTAAGCCGAAAACGGGGACTAAGCACCTTCATCGCTGCTTCCAGTTATTAAATATTCGATGCGACATGGTGAGTTTAATGCTAATGCTGTAATCTATCAGAAACCAAACAAGTCTTCATCTACCATTGAGTTCTTTGCAAGCTCTTTAGAAACTTATCTGCAGCAAAAGGCCGGTGCTTCAACGACACGCATCGTTAATCTATCGGAGCTCAACGAGACCAAGATGTCAGATAAGATCGTATGCGTATCGCTCCTGGAGATGGAGGCCGAGTTTCTCGCGACTATTGGATCGGAAGACATGGATCGTCTTCGCAGTGTGACGGATGTCGTCACTAGGTCAGTACATTTTGCCTCATAAGTGCCCTCCATTTATCAATTAACCCAAATGGTAATGAATCACTGACTCTAGAGTTTCGATAGCATTGTCTGGCTCATTGGAGCAAATATGCTATCAGCTCCTAAACCTGATCTCACATTATCCAGCGGCCTCTCACGTGCGCTGATGCTAGAACAGCCTTCGTTGCTTTTCACAGTAGCTGATATAGGAGCTGCCGATCTCACCAACCCCGACGTGGTACAGTCAACGTGTGAGAATGTGTTGAAAGCGTTTGTGACAGGATATCACGCGACGATAGACACAGAGTTTGTGCAGCTTGGGCCCTTACTTCACATTAGCCGTTTCTATCCTGAATTAGAAACCAATTCGCTGTTTAGACAACGGCTTACACGAGAAGATGAGCCAATGAAAACAGGACTTCTGGGTGAGATCGGTCCAGCTAGGTTGTCCATTGGTCAGGTTGGAATGACAGATACGATGCACTTCCAGCAAATATCTGAAGCGGGAGAGGGTCCTGAAGCGAAGCTGCCGCCACCGGGCTTCGTGGACGTAAATCTCAAGGCTATCAGCTTAAACGCTAAGGACATTTACACGATGAGTGGGCGCGTCGAAACAAAGACTGCTACTACAGCTCTTGATTTCGCCGGCGTCGTATCGGCAGTAGGACCAGATGTGACGCATCTCAAGCCAGGGGACCGGGTGGCAGGTTTAGCACCAAATTATTTTGGTACAACCGAGCGCGTGCCTGTTGCTGCAGTTCACAAGATGTTGCGAGACGAAAGCTTTACGGTCCTACCCACCCTCTTAACTATTTATAGCACCGCACTATTCGCATTGCGCGATCGCGCCCGCTTACGCGCTGGTGAGTCTGTTTTGATTCATGCGGGCGCTGGCGCTTTCGGGCTCGCTGCTATCGCCATGGCACGTCATATGGGCCTCACTATCTATACTACCGTTGGATCGCCCTCGAAGCGTCAGTACCTTGTGAACGAGATGGGCGTCCCAGATGCGCACATCTTCAACTCACGCGACGCTTCATTTGTCGACGGAATTCAAGCCGTTACTAAAGGTCGTGGCGTCGATGTCGTTATCAACTCTCTTGTAGGAGACCTAATGCACGCCTCATGGTCCTGCATTGCCCCGTTCGGACGTTTCGTTGAGATTGGCAAGCGAGAATTGGTCGATGCTGGAAAGTTGGACATGCACATCTTTTTGAAGAATGCCACCTTTACCGCTTTTGATCTATCCGAGTTCTTCTACGCAGAAGACCCCTATTATCAGAATATATTCTATGGGTAAGTAAACCGGTCAACCTGGCATTACCTACTGAGAAACTAATCATGCTGTCTTCTGTTATTAGTCTCATTTCTGAAGTTATAGTTTTATACCGTGAGGGCAAGATCAAGCCTCCGCCCATCGCGACTTTTGATATAGCAGACATCACCCAGGCTTATCGCTACTTCAATAACAAGGACCGTATTGGGAAGGTGGTGGTGTCGATGGAAAACCCGCTTAGCCGCGTTCCGGTATGTATCTTTCAAAAGCTAGGGCCTTTCTGCAATTCCACCACGCACGATTCTTGGCTTGGTGACTAATATGGTGTTTTGGTTCGAACAGGTGGCACCTGCGCGATACAAGAGTGTCTTCGACCCGCGGAAGGCATATTTGCTCGTCGGTTGTCTCGGTGGTCTAGGTCGCAGTTTAAGCCGCTGGATGATGTCCCGAGGCGCTCGTAAATTCGTCTTCACAGGTCGTTCAGGTTGTGACAAGCCAACCGCCCAGCAGCTAGTATCTCGGCTACGAAATGGAGGAGCGACTGTGTCAGTCGTGCGTGGCGACGTAATGGATTTCAACCACATACGCGAAGCTGTCGCAGCCTGCGAAGCCCTTGGACCTATTGGGGGTGTAGTGCAAGCTGCCATGGGCCTCCGGGAGGGCCTGTTCACGACGATGCCCAACAGCGCATGGCATACGGCCATCCAACCTAAATGGAAAGGAACGTGGAATATCCACAATGCTTTGGAAGGCCACGACGCAGCGCTAGACTTCTTCCTCCTCACTTCATCGTTGTCCGGAAGCTGTGGCACTGCGACCGAGAGTAATTATTGCGCTGCTAACAATTTCCTCGATGCGTTCGCGCACTGGCGGCGCGCCCAGGGTAAGCCCGCTGTATCTCTAGGATTGGGTATGATTTCGGAGGTCGGCTACTTGCATGAGAATCCTGATATCGAGGCTTTGCTTCTCCGCAAGGGCATCCAGCCCCTTAATGAGGACGAGCTCCTGCAGGTTATTGACTTTGGTCTAACCCCTCCCACCCAACATCACGCCCATATCTTGACGGGTTTGGAAGCACACGCCATCCGCAGATTGATGGAGAAGGGCTTCGACGTAAATAACGGTATCATGGAAGATCCACGCACATCCCTGCTAGCTGCGTCACTTTTAGCCGAGCAGGAGACCAAGGACGGAGCAAATCAAGCAGCAGGACTTAGCCAGCTCGTCGCCGCTGCCGAATGGGTGAGGGACGTGCCCCCAACTACGCGAGCTATGTTGTCTGCTGAGGCCAGTGCACCCACAATGCTCGAGGCTATTCAACGGCTCGCGAAGAAGCGGTTCAGCAACCTCATCCTTATGCCCGCCGACCAGGTTGACGTGCATCAGCCCCTTCCCTCATTCGGAGTCGACAGCATGCTCGCTGCCGAGTTCCGAACCTGGTTTTGGAACACTTTCAAGGTAGACATACCTTACCTGGACATTGTCAGTCCACAAAAAANGTCTCGCCCACTTGGCTGAGCAAGTCAAGGAGAAATTGATCGCAAACTGGAAAGAATAGCGATTTTGATGCGGGAACTGGATTACCAATTTGACAGAATTATGATTTCCCAAGCCACAATATGAGATATGCACTAAACCAGAATGAGAAGTTATGTCCTAACGCCGAAACGGGTTTTAGGAAAGGGTTTGTTTCATTGCGTCAGCCATAACTATTTGGTCTGTTCGAATGGATAGTCTTAACAACAATAAATATTCACAACTTACAGTTTGGAGGCTTACCATTTAGCGACTATCTAAATAATTGAGTTATTAAACGCCTGATTTATTGAGCGAGTGACAGGCTACGAGTGTCTAACTCTTGAATTGATATGGTTATTGAGCGGCCCGATTGTTAACTACGCCTGATAATTTATACGCTATATGCGATGTATGGAAGCCGAGATACTATAAAGTTCTTGTACCTAAGGGAAACTTTTTGCATTCAGTAGATTTTGGCTGTGGTGAATGCATACGTCAAGATATCACAGTTCTACTCAGGGGGCAACAGGTATGATGTCACAAGGGCAGGTGTTCCGGGCTTGGGAATAGCTTCATATTCCTAATGCTCTAATAATTGGCTATGGCGTCAAAGAAACTCTTGAAGTTTTCCTCAGGTCCCGGAACTTCCCCAAGGGAAGTCCGCGTGACACATGAAAGGTCATGCGCTGTACGGCTACGTTGGGCTACGATGTTAGGCTTCATCTCGCTTGTGTTCTTTATACGTGATTCGGATATATATATAATTGTGCTGTGTAGTGTGGTTAACCTTCACCTTCAACTGTTCCTTGATCAATTTGCTCGCAGTTAAGATGTGGCTTATTTATAAGATTATGAGATCCGCAATGAACTATCAACCTAAGGAACTGGGTTTAGGCCTATCTGTGAGCGTAGAGAGAACTGCCCCTAGTTCTCCGGTAGCTGCCCGAGTAGCGACGGGCGTTGTCTCAATCCCAATATAGGTTACCCCAGGCCCCGTCGGCAATGGGTGGCTTAACGGTGGAATTTTGCCAGCTTCTACGCCACTCATAACAGCTGGGCCTGGGATTTTATAAGTAGATAGGTCCTCGTAGATATCTAAGTGGACGCTCGGTTCATCTGGCTCGTAAAGCTTCTTCCCGGGTGTCCCGCTCGGAAGGACAGTGCCGTTACCTTCAATGCGAATATTGACACACTGGGGGTAGTTCTGGGAGCCAATTGAATTGCTCGCATTATGCAGAGCAATGATTTCGGTACGTAGAACATAGAACCCAGGTTTGATGTGAGGGGGAATCTCGACTATCCAGGAATTGTTGTTTGCGATAAGGAGATCTGTGGCCCAAAGGCCGCCGGGCCCCGCTGTAGTATTACTCGCATCGAGCAGTCCAAGCTCGCTAATTTTGAAGAAGTTGAGATCGTTTTTATCAACCTTCTCACATGGTTGATTATTGCCACACGAGGCAAGATAATCCATAATTGGGCCTTTGTGGGACATTGGCCAGCCGTTCCATTGCACATGAATTCGGTCGCCGGCGGATACAAGAGCATGAGCATTGGCATTATGGGAGCCACGGTGGCATATGATTTCTTCGGTTGCAAATCCCGTTTGATTCACATACCCATGATCAAAAGCTGTGGTGGACCAGCCAATCGCCAAAGGGTAGGAATCCGGCGCGGTCGGATGAAAGCCATCATACATCAACCTATCAATGTTGATATTGGAGACGAAACTATGTGCTACACATAAAGAGGCGCCGTAAGCCGAGGTGAGCAAGCATATGAAAGTTTTTTGCATGTCGTCTGCCGTCGTCTCGAGATCGTCAGGTTTGTAAATAAGTATGGAAGAGGAGCGAAATTAACGTTATCTATGACCTAACGTACTTTGCTAGTATACGGGGGTATATAGCAGTATACTTCAGAAAGAGCGTTTGGTGGTTGTATTCGCCCCCGAGCGGTGAGTGGTAACGACCAGAAAGCAATGGAGCGTGGTGGATGGTATTAGGATGCGTAGGCGGGATTATACTAGGGCCTTACTTATATTGCCAAATATTAAAACTAAGAGTCCGGTAGAAGATGGTTGATTACTAGGCCATTCGGGATTGCGGGTAGTAGTTCTTACCTATCTCTTTTGAACTTATCTTGACCCGCAGGAAAACGGCCGCGCATGAGGCCGACTAGAATAGTGTGGGAATGATGCGCTCTTCTATATGCCTGATCAAGCCATCTTGGGATCATCGTATTGTACACTAAGGAAATCCCTCGTCGTCCCCGAGCAGAGAGCGCAAGAATTATCGGAACATTCCTCCGGATCGACACTTTCATGTACGAAATCGTGTATGGATGAGGGGTTTTAGCCTCTCATTGAATCCACAGGGCCCAGGGCGTCCCAATGAAACTCACGCATCGCGCACCTCTTCCATTTTATTCGGGCTTCTGAGGCCATCATACCAGTTTCCAGTATGTATGATTCCATTGCGCTATTCGTATAACAATATTATGGGCAGATAGTTAACTATGGAATACAACAAGAAAGAAGAATACTAAACTAAATGGGGCTATCTGCTCTTTGGCTGGGTAATATAGCTGAAATTGAGACCCTTGTCAGTTTATTGGGATGAAGTTAATGGGAACTGCGGAGCTCAATGCCGCTCGGCGTTGGAGGTCCCGAGCCCAGGTTGGGTGGTGATCACCCGTCCCCGAAGCCCTACCCTAAAAGTGCAGATCCTAGTGGCCGAATGTATCACCATGAGGTGATCATTTCATGCATAATGGGTATTGTATTTAGGATTCATATTATTGGCGTAGTTGTATATATATACTTATATGAAGGACCTGTTTCGTGTTGTGAATGGTAACCTAGGTCCACCATGATTTTTGAAGACAACGACGCTCGTCTAGGAATATGAACTATATATTTTGTACAAGTGTAGCACTACCGCTAGACTGGAAAGCCTGGAAACATTATCCTCAAAATACCAGGCCTCTCAATTTCTTTTTTCCACTGTAGGAGAGGGAGATAGCAGGGGCTACCATCTTCGTGTGATTTTAGGGTTACAAGAAATTTGTAAGATTTAATGTGGTATACCAAAGTATCATGATTTTTTATCTGTTGTAATAGCATCTAAATTCTTGGTAGATGGTTGCAGCGTTCAGCACAAACAAAATAANGTTAAAAAAAAGAGATTTTTTTTGTTTTGCCTGACTTGATACTGAATTTCGGCTTGTTTAACTAACTTAAGTAGTTTTGTTGCTTGCTTTAACCTAAATACTTAAAAAGAAAGATAAGTAATTTCGGTAGAAGAAAAAGGGGTTTAAAAGGGAGTTCGATAAAAGGAAAAAGGCTTACGCAGCAGAAAGATTTCGGACCGATTATAGCTGTAGTAGCTAGTAAGTATAGCAATGCTTTTATAACAAGGCCACTAGGTTTACAACAGCTTTTTTTTAACAAAAATACCTTATAAAAAAGTTAAAAAAAATACTAGAAATTACTTATTAATACTATTAAATATTTATAAGTAATTAACAATTAATAAAAATCTTTATTTAACTTATAAATAATTTAAAAATTATTGTTTTAATTAATTAAGCTAGGTTACTTGTTAATTAGTCAAAGTATTTTTTTGATTACGCTGAACGCTAGATGGTTGTAGTTATAAAAAGTCATGTTAGTAAATATTATGACAACTCTTGTATAATTACCGGACATCTGTTTGGAAAATATGAAATAGACAGAAGTGAAGTCGACACTGAATTTCTAAAAATAAACAGGGCGCAGAGATCTTATTGGACCAAAGTTTGATACAGGAAGTCATTTCGTTATATGTTTGTGAAAATTAGAATGTAGGGTAACCTTAGTTATAGTTTCCAATGATTTTTGAAGCCTAGACAACTATAGTGAACAGTCAACAAGGCGTTTAAATAGTTTTAAGCAATCTGTAAGGTAATCAAAATTATGCACATACTTACAGCCACCATCTCAGCACGCATAATGTCATGGAAATACATTCAAATGACAGGTCCGTATACCTATTAATGGTCACAGCAATTATTAATATCGACTAAATGGACCTAGTCCATGCGCCATCTATTCAATAATTAGGAAATATCTTAACTTTCACGACCTGAGTATAGGGTAGGGATAAACAATTGCTATTACCACTAATTGGTTCGTATGCTTATATGCATAACACCTTTTTCGTTTTATCCCAGAAGGTGTGAAATTAACTATTAAAATGAGCATTTTGCCCTCTAGTTTGAAATCCTGGAATAATATATTTAACTTGTTATCGTGGTGTAGAAGGAACACAGTTAAAAGATCGATGTGGATGAGGTGCATGGGACTATAAGTTAACGCGTTTTATAGCTATGTGACCTAATCACATTGGCCATTAAAGAGCTACAATATTTGTTGATACTCATAAAATGTTTTGATAGCCTATATGCCATGCGTAAACAGTTAATAACAGCGATTCCCTAGCCGATACCCTCAGCGTATACAATACCATGTAAGGTGGTATTAGGTCAGCGGGGGAACCACTGTGAGCCCTCTCCTTAAGCTGTGAATGGCACCTCAGTTTTCCCAGAAACAGCCGCCAATTTATCGGCCTTCGCAACTTGAAGTGCATGAAGGAGCGCTGGATACCAGATGTTCGCCATCTTAGTGTCGCCAGACTGGTTAGGGTGCACACCATCGCGCAGGTCGCTACCCCCACTGAACCCGGTATATTGGTCCACAATCCAGATTGGGGACTCCGTTTTGTTGAGCCCCTGTGCCCAGGCTGGTATGGCGCTGTTAAGACTCTGAATGGCGGTGTTAAAGCTACCAAAGCCCATAGGAATGATTTGTGCAACCTAGGAAGATTTGTTAGTCTATTTGTTGCTCGCAATCCGACTAGAAGACGGGTTTATTGACGTCTGTTGTATATACTCACAATGATCTTGATATTTGGATTGCTATTTCTCATCACACCAACTAGTGTTGTAAAAGCAGCGATAATTTGATTAACCGGCTTGTTCTGCTGAACAATATCATTCGTGCCTAGGTGCATCGTGATGACATCGGCAGGGTTGTTCTGGAGCCAGCCAACTAGCTGTTGCCTATTGGCGATGTCAATAGCGAGGAATCCAGAGTGGCCTTCGTTGTCGCGGTCGTATCTTGAATTCCCGCAGTTGTTTTCCGTCCTTCCCGATCCAACCCAGTTTACAGAAGCGAATTCGGTGCTTTGTAACTTCTCCCACAACATGGCCCGCCAACAGATAATTTCTGTAATAGAATCACCAAATGGCATGTAGCGGAGAGTTACATTCTGGGCGAGTGCTGCGCTAGCAAGCAGGGCGGAAGTAATAAGCTTGATAGTAACCATGGTGCCGACTGGTGAGCAACTTGGAGCGTGGTGGTACTCGATGAAATCAAGAAGTGTTATTTGAGGGGTGTGAATGCTATCATATATATATATAGCCCCGTTGTTAAACTCCCGCTTGATATAAGTTGACAATCGAAAGCATCGAATGGCGTTCTCGGGAGTGTTGCGTCAATGGAGCACACACTACTCTGAACGGTGCTCTCTCGGTCAGGCACTTCCATCTAGAACCGGAGTTGTCGGACCCCGACAATGCCGAACGGTTTCCATATATAGATACCAGGCATCCTCCGCCTTCCGGAGTTGGTATAAAACGATGTGCGGCTTTTCTCTAAGTAGATGACGTGAAACTTTTGCGGAAGACTGAGTGCGAAGTGCGATTTCGTCTGGAAGTATTCATATATGCATAATGGGAATACAGCCAAAAATAAACCTTGCTTTTAACGAATGGTAGCCAATGAGATTAATCCAAAACCATCCGTCCCGTTTGTGAGTATTGCCCGATTAGACAGTGGATGTTATCGCCAAGTTCGATTTATCCTAAACCTTTCATCGTCTCTCGCTATTGGCCTGGCTGAAGGATAGGCGTCGGATATTGCTAAGCTGAATTGATGGTCATTGGATACCAGATGTCCAAATTATATTATCGCACTCAGTTGATGTCCGAAGAGCGAATGGCCCCTTAACAGTTAAAGAATAGAGAAATGGAAGTAAATGTAGCATAATACCCAAGTACCATGTGTAGGTAGATTCGCATTTCAACATTGGGAACCCCGCCTCCCTTTCTCGGAGATATTTTGTAATCCGTGTGGCTTGACGAGTTATTAGCAATCGCATTTCGTTTACAGACAGAGGGAACGACTATGCCTTGTTGAGATTGCTCCTGTCTCGAGGTGATTTTTGATGAATGGGACGCTGTTTCTTTAGTTGTTGAACTTAAAATTGATTGTGATGCAATAAAAGCTTATGGTTTTAATCGTGCAACATATTTTGCGCCTCTCTGCCCCCCAGACTATTAGTTAATTTGCTACCAACCAAGCACCCCCTCACCAATAAATGTTAGAAATACACAGTCTCAACGGTAATGTATCCTAGCAGCTGGGCCAATTTGTATGATACTGCTTCCATCGAAGGCTGTAGCGCCTTCACTTGCTTCGAATTGACATAAACCCTGTCTTGTGGCTTCCTGCCGCTTCCAGAGATTGTTGCGCTTGCCGATTTCTTGCTCAATCATGCTCTCATATCGTACCCTAGGTAGATTAGAGTGACGACAAAAAANCTCGCCTTATCCTGCTTCCTATCTTCCTCGCCTCTAAGTCGTCTTGAGTTCCGTTCATATTACCTAAAGGCTTCGGCGGGAACTACTACTCTCACTTTACTTTACGATATAATTCCGTGAGATGCCATTCACAATGAACACCTATAACAGTGATGGTAGCAGTGACCCCAACGGAGACATCCTCCACGGTCTCCGTGACATGGTAGAACGTACTGATCCTCGTGGGTAGGACTTTTCCAGATGCGGTAAATAAAAATCACTAGGAAAGAAAACTGACGCAGAGAAAACCAGAACGTACTATATCGAACCGACCTGGCGCATCAACGGAATTCCGCTCTCACGATGCGTTAGTCCTGATCTACATCAGTCAACAAGGGTACTAAAGCCACTCAAGTTCGAGAGCCTACGAAGACCTAGAAAGCCCACTTTAAAGCAGCACCTTCGTGAACTACGCAGTTCGGAGCTCCGGGAAATCATCATGAATGTCTGCCTTAAAAGCCTCAACACACACAAGGATGTTGTCCAAATTTTAAAGCGCATGCAAAAGAAGAAGCCGAGGCCTATCTCTCACGGAGAGCGCGTTGAGAACCCGACAGCGGGGCTGTACTTATACTGCCGCACTCACCGTGAGCTAGTAGATATCATCATCGAGCTGGCAGGATATGACGAATCCGGATACTTCGAACGAGACGTCAGGGACTTGGGTAGGGTCATACAGGAGAAAGGGAGAAATGCGTGTTATTTTTAACTGTGGAGTACTACTGGGTCAGAGGCGGCACCAGAGTATTTGCATGGTTGATTATGGAACAGGGCAGCAAACGAAGTCGTTGATAATGAGTTCATTCATGTGGGACTAAAGGAACAAAAAGACTACGGTCTTGAGTATGGAGTTATGAGTAACGAAAGTAAAGTTTTTCTTTTCCATGCAGTCGATGATTTTAAATAACGATTCAGATATAAAATATTAAACCGAGACGGAAGATCTTCCCGCGGTACTAATTCATTGTGCCTTGATTTAATTCTGTACTACGAAGATAACGTATTATACTAAAACGGCGACGGCAATCGATGTCAAGTGAGTATGTACATGCGTGTTCTCACTACTTCAGCCTTGTAGACGTTGTCATATACGTACAACAGCTTGTTCGCCCATCAGTTTAGCATTATTATATTTAGAAAATTACTCTCCTCTAGTTACAGAATGATACCAGATTCTTTTAAGACACATGGACATCTTAAAATCCCTCATCGTCGTAGTAGCGTGACTCCGAAGCACATATACTGACGATACTACCTGGCATCAGACTTGAATAGTGGAACATCCGATGTGTCTATATTCATGGTGGTAAAAGTCGCAATTTCAGTGATCGAGTCATTGCTGACCCCAGCTTCGTACATTAGTAGTCATCAATTTAAGGACAGCCAATTGGTGGGATAATGAAGGTTGCTGATTTGAATACAATGCCGACAAAAATGATTAAGCAGTTAAAGTTAGGAAATTGAACACAACTCAGCCGCATCCACCCCGTCCATTTAGATAACCCATCCTCGCCTGGCTCTATTACCTAGTATACATAACTTAACCACGGCATCCCCTAGTTTGTTATACTTCTCTACCCGCGCTCATCACTCAGGAGAGAGGGGCCTCTCAAAATATGTTCCAACTCAATAGCTCAATCCCACGGTCCCGAACGCTCGTCGCCGGCATTTTTTAAAGCAATCCCGTAGCATTTGCTATATCAGCTCGGGTATATACAACGCGGAGGGCAGAGGGGTCCCGCATGCAGGAGTGCGTCCATGTACCAATCGGTAGGCATGACGCTGAATCTCTTCTGCCATTTCTTACTCCAGACCCAGCCACTTTGCAATTCACCGCACTTTTCTGCGAGGATCTTCTCCACGTCATCTATCTCCCATTTCAGGGCCTTGTCCTTCGCGAACCACTTGCAGTTGCAGATATACCATGTTACGCCGGACTTGTAATCTGGGTACATCTCTGCATGAAAGGATTTTCCCTTTACCCGTCCGCCGTTGTCTGACCAAGCGATCAAGTTGTTCTTGGCACTTAGAAAATTTTCTTTATCAAGAGCGTAACCAGTGCAGGTGGTCCCCTCTACGGGCACATGAGGAGGTTTTGAGGAAGCTTTAGTATACTGGCCATAATCGGCCACCAACCCATCCGTTGAGGCATTCTGAGGAACAGCGGAAGAGATCGTGGTCGCGCCGAGTACGCTGAGCGCGCTGAGGAGGAAGGCGATATGCATTATGGTCGAGTGTGTGATAGGTAGGTAAGGCGTGCGGTAGTTCTAGTTACCGCTAAATCGTTGGGATATAAGAGAGTTGGAGGAAAGTTGAGATCGATGGGGAAATGGGGAATGTAGAGGCCTACTACACATATTTATACGGCAGATTATAAGGTAATATTCGGCCATGAGTCAACACCAACCGTTAAGGTTGCTAATGATTGAGCGAACTGTACTTGATTACGTACTTTAGCTGCGGTAAAACGGGATGAAATTCTCGAGAAGGAAGACAGCAAAAGTTTCCATATGTGATGGGATGATGTGGCAACAGGCTAGAAGCTAGGTACTCACAGGATATCGAAGTTTCCACTAGCTGCTAAGATCGGTTACATATCATCCTTTTGAGTCATTTTTTWAAAACCCT
>WUBL01000238.1:0-42684 GCA_011057905.1 Xylaria multiplex | reverse complement strand
TAATAAGCTTAAATATAATATAAAAACTTTTAATAAATAAATATTATAATTAAATTATTTAAGGTAATATATAAAAAGTGTAAAAAAANTAGCTTATTAACCTATATAGCTTAATAACCTATAGGTGACATTAGTTACTTTTATTATATAGTTAATAAGGCAGAGGTATTTATTTAATAAAATATATGGTAATATACCTAGCGGCCAGAATAATAGGAATTGGCAGCTAGTGTAGGTGGCCTCCAGATTAGGTAGTATAACTCCTAAATGGCAAAGAGCACATAGAAGAACACATGATATCTGTGTATATGGAAAGTATTGGAGTGATGATGACTTAAACTACCAACAAGTGGTATACCTTGGCGTAGCAAATGGACAGGGTACCTGTGCAGGCCTGAATGGATTTAACTTGGCCATCTAGGCAGCGCTCTGAACACGGATACATAGGAGTGCCTTGGAGCAGCGAGGGTATTTTCGGCCGTTAGTACGCTCACGTAATAAAGTAACCTAAATTCTAGGTCCATAATGTAAGATAGGCATGTGCAAATAACAATGTTCCAGATGTCATTCTTACATTCGATTCAGATGTTAAATTCTCCCCCCTCCCCCCCNGGAAATCTTCATAGAGATAGAGAGAGGATCCCGTCAGAACATACAGGCGCCAACGCCGGCGCAAAATAAAAGAACCCTTATTTTGTCACCGTCTCGGTGTTCCATATTTACCCATTATCGTATTTGAACTTCCCTTCCTGGTATCTAGTATGTATTGTCTGCCGTATAACCTTAGATAATTACGTCGTCGTCTGGGGGGTTGTGATTTTTATAGCGCTGCTAGACATTGTTTAGATACCACCCTTGAGAATATGTGGCATAGTAACCGTAAATATCGTACGTAGGCATGTTGAGTTTTGATGTGAATAGTAGTGCTAAGGCTGTGCGCTAAGAAGCCTCCTCGCCAACTCTTCCCAAACCGAGGCCACCTCCACCCAGGTTTCGCATGTGAACCTCTCTGAGTCTGCTGACCCAGTGGCGTCGCAACACAGGCGTCATCTTGACGAAAACCATGGCCTTGTTGTCATCAGTAAGTGCTTTCTCGGCAATTTTTAATTGCAAATCCGGGTCCTCGTCGGCGAATTCGCGAAAGAGGATCTCAACTGCTTGTTCAGGCCATCTGGGCGCAGCGCGAGCCTTAAGTGCCTCGGCCAATGATAGGATACCGTTTTCGACAAGCCCAGCAGGAATTTGAGCGGGAGGTGTGGGGTGGCTGGGATTCGCAGCGGAGGAGGAAGAGGAGGCACTGGTGGGAGCGGTGGGAATGATAGACGCGGAGTGCTGATTGTAGAAGCTGGGGGCGAAGCGCGAAGGCCTGCCTCTGCGCCTCTCGGGATTAGCTGGAGAAGAGTCGGGATGGGGTCGCTTGCGCGATTGTGTATTTGGTGTCGTCTCATCAGGCGGCGTGAGGGCATTTGTGTTGTTGGCTGCGGATGCGCGCGGGGGTATAATGGTAGAAGGTGCGCGTTGGAGTGTTTGAGAAGAGGAGGGTGGGGGAAGCTGCTGTGCCGGCGGCTGCATCTGCTGGACTGGGTTTTGGGAGGAGGTCGGGTTGTAGATGGCGGAAGAGGTAGATGAGTCCAGGGTAGGATCGACAGTGGATGTGTCGACCTCGCTCGGGCGCGGTGGCATGGAGCCATCGGGATTCCTGCGCCTCGGCTTCATGATGCGCTTCGGTGCGCCACCGGACCCCACGACATCTGGGAAGAGGACTTCCATGTAGTTTTCATGGTCGAAGGGCCGGCCGCGTAAGGCTTTCGATAACGGCTCTTTCTACATGACGGGAAGTAGCTGTGGGTTAGCCCCAGGCCAGACGACGGGTCAATTGGCTGATAACACAGGAAGATGGATAACTCACCTCGAAGTGTCGCGCCCAGGCCTCCTCACTGGCGGTGACCATGCGCGTGCTTGGGTTGTACAGAAAGTCGGGGTCTTCCCTCAGACCCCTCCACATGCGGAACTTCTTGCGCGCATTGTCGGCCTTGTTGATGAGGTGGCTCTTCTCGGGGTATGCACTGTGTCTGTCGCGCAACGCAACAGCAGCTCGCTCCCAGGCGCCAGCCTTGAAATTGTGGCTATCCTTGTAGCCTAACTGCATCGACTCGCAGAGCGACCGGAAGAAGGTCTCTTCGTAGGCGAGGTTCCAGCTGAAGCGCGGTGTGCGACGGTCAGCATTGCGACGGGACGGTGTTCGCGACGCTGTCGCTGTCGCCGTCGTGGTGGCCGCTGTTGTCATCTGTACATCTTCGTCGGCCATTATCGGCGCAAGCCCGCAAGCCCGCAACCCGTAGGCTGTAATCTGTGAATCGTGAATCGTAATGCGGAATGCGGAATGCGAGAGGTGTGATGCGTAACCTGTGAGGCTCCCGCCGAGATGATGTAAGGACGGAACGTAGGAGTAGGCAAGCAATTAACAGTAGCTTCGATGAGAAGGGAATCCTGTCCTCCTCCGTGGTCTATACCGAATAAATAAGGATGTACGTATGTGTATGTATGCGTGTATATACCTATTATAGATATAAATATCCTTGTCTGTGTGTCTCGGTGTCTCTGGGTGTGTATGTGTGCGAATAATATGGACACAATCGGCGACAAAAGACACGGGCAACAGATAAAGACGACAGACTCGTCCTATACGAGCCTGAAGCCCCCTCCCAACAACTTTGTCGATGGGAGAGGAGTAGTAGAAGCGCCCTTGTTGGACGCGATTGCTATTGCTACTGGTGTTGCTGCGCGAGCTTGCGTTGTTATCTTATCGATATCATTCCCCTCGCTGTGCCTTGGCTATGCTCTGTACGGATGGTTGTACCTGTCTTTGTAAAATGGTCGCCAAATGGAGGTTGGTAAGATGGCTATTGATTGATCGTTACGGTGAACAAGGTCGGATCTGTCCTTCAGTTTCAAACGGTTGGTGGTGGGTCGTTTATAATAAAGGTACTGCCTTGTCCGATAAGTAGATACCTACTATGCATCATGTACATTCCCACGCCAGCCACCACGAGAGGTAGCGTCACGTGTTTTTGGCTTGCCTAGTGTACACAGGTAGGTAGTTGTGTGTGTACGTGTACGTAAATCCATGCCAGCCATACTGACGTTGATTACGCACCTTTTACACTAATGAATAAAAAAAAGCTCTCCTAAGTTAGTTGAATCTGCCCACACCGCTAACCGTTTTCTCATCTTGGTAATAGCTAAACCGGGTGATGAAGAGACGTTTTTTTTCTCTAACACTTTAAATGCTCTAAAGCTCAATGACGGATTAGGTACGGGGTACTAAGGGTTTGCCCCCTTTTGCCCCCAACTAAAAANGCCCCGCCAATTTCGATATGTCGAATTGCACCGTCATCAATAACCTCATGAGGGCCGGGCACAACATATACCTCCACTCTGCTCGCTGGTATGCGCCATTTTTTCAGGAACGAACCCCCATGAACAACGGCATGACGTAAGAGGTCTACTTCTACAATGACCTAATTATTTTCGCCTGCGCACATGGCACGAGTTCAATAGAGATAGCGCACACTCCTATAACCCAAGTCACCATATTCATGGTTACTCGGTTGTATTCAACTTGGATAATACCGGACTTTTAAATGCAATAAGGTATATTCGCAAAGGTAAGTAGTACCTGTGTAAGTGGTGACCCATCGTCAACTGACACCCCACTAATTGGTAACAAGCAAGCAAGTCAGGAAATAATGATAATTTAAAGCGCCTGTAGTTTTATGTAACGCGGTCCGAAATCGGACGGCGCAAACAGGCAACTATAAGAATTCTCTTCGACTTCTTTACTAACTTATGTGTTTAGTCTAGTATTTCTAGATTGTGGGTATCACATAGAGTGTCATATTGTACAGCACAGCACACCAGACTACAGACAGGTATAATAGGTAATATTTTTTCTTGATCTGATTATCTTATCTTATCAGATCCAAATCCCCATCAATCACTTACACTCACAGGTTAACTTGCAAAGTTAACTTACAAGTTAGAGTTACCTACTTCATGGGAATAGGTTCGATGCTTAGTCCCTCTTGAACACCCCCGTCCCTTCCTCTCTCGCTCCTAGCGTTACTCATCGATGTACAAAAATTTTCAGTCCTCCCTCTATAGTACTACTATACGAATTCGCTCGTGAGAGGCTAGAGATGATTTGGCACTTCACTTTGGACTAGTAAGTCTAGTACATAAGTGCCACCCTACGACACAAGTCTTACACCATTACATTAATGTAGAGAAAGGCAAAATGGAGTCAGGATGGGGTCAAGGTGGGTTGCCAAGCCCCGATCTGATGCAGTCTAAAGACCCAGACTTGCCATCATGGGTTATCAGATCCGTTTTAAAGTTATCAGATCCGAAGCAAGGCGGCGCCTGACCGGCCGGCTTCGGGTCACCTGCATCTGATCAGACTCTTGCATGGTTGCGCCCACGCGAAGCGTGAAAACGTGTGGACTGCATCAGGCAACCAACCCCGGTGAGCTGTATTTGGTTACCTCGAAATGGTAGGTCCCTTCGCGCAGAGGCACCGCTGTCGGTAGTATTGGATATGGGTCTATCAGACCCCCATATATCATGCCATGGCTGCGTCGTTCTTCATTCGTCTCTCCTGATCGATTATTTGTATTTTCAAGTTTCAACTAGATCTTAACTCTTGAAGTCCTATTCTACGATTCAAGGCTCGTCTAACGAAAGTATCTAGGAGACGAACAACCTTGACATGAGTGCAGATCCATCACCTATACTATTCAGCACCTAATAATACCGTGAGATCACCTGCTTAACGATCATTCGCTTCGGTTGGGTTCAACAAACCACCATGACCTCTCAGGTCATAGCCAACGGCTTCAACGACTTCTCGGTAACAGACGAGGCCGCTTCCACCAGTCTCTCAACCCCGCCCACTGATATAGATGGCCTTTCTGCTGAGCAGCTGGAGCAGCTATGGAGTTGGAACTCACCCCTTCCTCCTAATATAGAGACCTGTATACATGATATGATCAGGGAGCAGGTACAAAAGAAGCCGAAAGATCTTGCTATTGAATCTTGGGATGGTAACTTCACATATCACGATGTCGATTTCCTGTCAGATCTACTAGCTACAAGACTGGTCGCACTTAGCATCGTGCCGGGGACTATTGTGCCCTTGTGTTTCGAAAAGTCTCGATGGACCGTTATCGCAGTTCTCGCTATTATGAAAGCTGGTGGAACGTTCGCACTTACAGATCCTAGCCAACCGGAAGGCAGGTTACGGACCATCGTTGAGCAAACCGGCGCAACCCTACTCATCACGTCAAAGTTGCAGGAGGGTCTCGGAAGTCTCATTGCCCCTAATGCAACTCGTCTTACCCTGACGCAACAACTACTAGAAGAAGTTCAGACGCCTTTGGAATTGCCCAAGGTACCACCAACCACGAATCTTTACATACAATTTACCTCGGGTAGTACCGGGAAACCCAAGGGCGTGATAGTCTCTCACGAAAACTACACGAGCGGTGCAGTTCCCCGCGCTGGGGCGGTCGGTTATGAAGCACGCTCTAGGGTACTTGATTTTGCATCGTACGCCTTTGACGTGTGCATCGACTGCATGCTTTGCACTCTATTAGTCGGAGGCTGTCTCTGCATCCCTTCTGACGCTGATCGAGTAAACGACTTGAGTGGTGCCATCCGCAAAATGAATATAAATATGGCGCATATGACACCTTCTGTGGCCCGAGTTCTTGAGCTAGATATCATTCCATCGCTCGAGGTTCTTGGCTTGGGAGGTGAGGCTATCTCTGCTGGCGACTCTGCGATCTGGAGTAAGACCACCAAAGTCGTCAATGCATATGGGCCATCTGAATGTACTGTTGGTTGTACTGTGAATAGTGATGTCGGTGCCGAATCTCACAAGCCGCACATAAGTATCGGCAGAGGTGTAGGCGCCGTAACCTGGATCGTCGAACCTACAGACCATGATCAGCTCGTACCCATCGGCGCCGTCGGCGAACTTCTAATCGAAGGCCCGATAGTGGGACCAGGCTACTTGGGCGATGCCGAGAAAACTGCAACTGTCTTCATCAATGATCCAAAATGGCTTCTAGCCGGAAGCCCCACGCACCCAGGCCGCGAGGGGAGATTATATAAGACTGGTGATCTAGTCAGGTACGATACGGATGGCACGATCCTATTCGTTGGACGTGCCGACCAGCAAGTGAAGCTCCGTGGTCAGCGAATCGAGCTCGCCGAGATTGAATATAACATGAGGGATAAGTTGCCCCCAGGAACTCGCATAGCCATTGAAGTCATCAAGCCAGGAGGGTCGTCGGGTGAGCCTACATTGGCCGCATTTATTGCTGAGCGGGCCGGTTTAGTATCCGAGTCGGAGTCTCTTGTCGGCTCTCACTCTCCGCAGGTTCAAGATGCGCTTGCGAACATGAACAGCCTCCTATCCAAAGACCTCCCGATATACATGATTCCGGCAGTCTACATCCCCTTACGGGTCATGCCCTTGCTGGTCTCTGCCAAAACAGACCGTAAACGTCTACGAGAACTAGGGTCCTCGTTAAGCCGAAGGGATATTGCTGGATACGCCGCCGCGACTACTCCAAGGAGAGAACCTTCCACTATCATGGAAATCAAGTTGGTGGAGATATGGCGCAAGGTACTTGGAACAGATATGAATCTCAGTGCCTACGACAACTTCTTTGCCATTGGCGGAGACTCGCTTCGAGCGATGAAGCTAGTCGCCGAAGCGCGGACACGAGATATCTCCCTGACCGTCGCTGGCATATTCAGCAATCCGGTATTATCGGAGATGGCCGTAGTAGCAAAGGACGGCGCTAAGCAAGGTACTGTCGAAATTCCGGCGTTTTCACTCCTCAGCGCTCGGTGGACGGAAGATGTTGCGCGAACCGAGTGCGCGGCATTTTGCGATATCGATGCTAGCGAGATAGAAGATATATATCCGTGCACACCACTCCAAGAAGGTCTCATGGCGCTCTCTGCTAAAATCAGCGAAGCCTATGTTGCTCAGCGTGTGGTGGAACTCGTGGACGAGGCGGCGGCCCAAGATCTACTTAAAGCATTTCGCAACGCTTCGATCGACTGCCCTATCCTTCGTACTAGGATTGTTCAGGCACCTGAACATGGGCTGATGCAAGTGGTGATCAAAGACGATTTCGCATATGAATCGACACCAGGACAAAGTCTAAATGAGTACTTAGAGAACGACAGGAACATCCCAGTGGGCCTAGGGAAACCTTTAGTTCGGTATGGTGTAGTCTGTAACAAGGAAAGTAAGGAAAAGGTCTACTTTATCTTGACGATGCACCACGCGCTCTATGACGGTTGGAGTATGCCCCTCGTCGTGGACCGTATCAACAGGGCACATGATGGGCATTCGACGGAGCGGCCTGCGAATTTCAAGCACTTTATTAAGTACTTACTTGAGATGGACACAAATAAGTCGGAGGAATACTGGCGCGAACGCCTCGCCGGCGCCACCGGCGAACAGTTTCCTGCTTTGCCATGGCCAGGCTACCAGCAACAGGCTGATTCCTTACTAGAACACTATGTCCCTACCGGGAAAATCACAACGGGCACGACAGTAGCTACAATCATCCGTGGGGCTTGGGCTTTTCTAGTATCGAAATATACGGCCTCGGGCGACGTTGTGTTTGGTGAAACTCTTACAGGACGCAATGCCTCGATCCCTGGAGTCGAGGAGATCGAGGGTCCGATGATCGCCACGGTGCCTGTTCGCGTCACAGTAGATCCAGACGCAACAATAACAGAGTATCTGCAAGAGATTCACGATAATTCCGTCGCTGGTATTCCGCATGAACATTTTGGCCTGCAGCATATCCGACGCCTTAGTCCGGACGCACGCGAGGCCTGCGAGTTGCGGACGGGTATAGTTATGCATCCCAGCACCGATGGCGCAATCGCCGAGAACAATAAGAAAAAACTAGCCGACGGATTTGTACCTGCTGGCGATACAGAGGCGGCCCAAGAAGCGCTCAAGTTCAACACATACGCGCTGATGCTGGTGTGTTCTTTAGACCCTCAGGGGTTCCTTATTATGGCCAGTTTCGACTCGAAAGCGGTGGCCACACCTCAGATGAATAGAATCCTTTCCCAACTCGCACGACTTACACAGAAGTTTATCGAAAACCCGAGCTTACAATGCGGCAAACTCGACGTGGTGTTAGACGAAGACATCAACGAGCTTGTGCAACTTAGTCGCAAAGGCGGTTCTAGTCTAATCGGTTCTTCTCTTGTCCCTTCCGAGTCTCTTGCCACTGAGACCTGGATCGTGGATCCTCTCCAATTGGAGCGCCTCGTACCTGTCAGCGCCGTAGGAGAATTGCTGGTGAGAAGTACGGCCCATCTTCAGATGGAGCACGCTAGGGATCCTGTGAAGGCGAGCGAACTCCTCGAGGGAACCCTGTACCGAACAAAACAGCTAGCAAAATACACCGACGATGGAAAGATTTTTTTTAATTGAGAAATCACGTCGGCAAACCTCCAGGCCTAGCTTGAAGCAGAAACGGGTGACCGCCAGCTCGACAAAACAAAAGGTCCTACGCCAGATATGGAGCAGGATATTGTCGACAAGTGAGGAGGAGATTGGACTTAACGATAGCTTCTTTCAGCTAGGCGGTGACTCGATTGGGTCGATGAAGTTAGTATCGGAGTTGAGGGCTAAGGGAATGGAATTGACGGTACCTGAAATCTTCAAATACCGCACCCTTTACGAAATGGCCAATGTTCTCAAGGAAAGAAACGTGACATCGTCCGAATTGTCTCCACTTAATTCGACTCCTTTCTCTTTGCTCGGCATGGACAATGCCAAGGCTTTCGTCACTGAAACCATACAGCCGATGCTTCTCCAGGACGACCTCACAGTTATAGATGTCTTACCAACACGGCCTTTGCAACAAGTCGCGGTCAAGGGCACAACGCAGCTTCCTCGCTATTCGGCTAGATATGAGCTTTTCCACCTCTCTGGGACCGTGGAGAAAACCAAGCTCTTCCAAAGCTGTCAAGAACTCGTAGCTAAGAATGAGATCTTAAGAACAGTGTTTGTCGAGGTCGCCGGCAAGTGCTACGGCGTCGTGATCGAAGCACTGAATGTCGCCATCGATCAATATGACATCGAAGGAGATCTAGACTCATTTGTCCATAAACTATGTGACGCAGACATTCAGACGCGCATGCCGTTGGGTTCTTCTTTCGTCAAATTCTTCTTTATCCAAGGTGAGGACGACCACAGCTGTTTGATCACTCGCATCTCCCACGCGCAGTACGACGAGATCTGTCTCACGGGGCTCCTGCGTCAACTTGCCGCCTTGTATGAAGGGCAGCCAACACGGAATTCTGTCTCATTTTCCTCCTTCGTATACCATACTGTACAAAAGGGGATCCCACAAAGCGTTCCTTACTGGCGGGAGCTGTTGCAGGGTAGCTCGCTAACAGTACTTCGCCCGAGTCTGCCACTCACCTCAAAGACACCGGCAGCGATCACTCGAACCGTGGATATAGCCGCTCGTTTGAAAGACATTACCATCGCGACACTTCCCACCGCGGCGTGGGCGCTGTGCCTCGCGCGCCGCCTTTCCGTGCGCGACGTCGTCTTCGGCGAGGTGGTGAGCGGTCGCAACATCGATCTCCCCAACGCCGACGCTGTCATGGGCCCGACGTGGCAGTATGTGCCTGTGAGAGTGAAATTCGAGGGTGACTGGACAGGCGCGGATTTGCTCGAGTATGTACAATACCAGCACATTGCTAGCGCCCAGTACGAGTGCATGGGCTTGACAGAGATCGTTCGGGACTGCACATCTTGGCCTGAGACCGTTGACTGGTTCGACTCCGTCGTTCACCAAGACGTCTACCATGTTGAGGAACTCAAGTTCGGCCTTGCCGACTGCCGGCTCGAGACGGTTTACCCTCATCTAGAACCGCTCAAGGAATGGAAGGTGCAGGCGTTCGTCAAAGGCGATAGTCTGACGCTGGAAATTGTGACTTTCAAGGATTGGTTGAGTGTCGCTGAGGAACTCCTGGATGAACTAGAGATTATCATGACGGCTTTAGTCAAGCGACCGGGCGAGCCACTCTTCTAATTTAAACGGCTAACTCTCGTAGCGAACTCGGCAAGCAGAAATGGCTGTTTAGCTTATTCTTCATATATATTTCAAAAGACGATGTTCTCATATTTACATATATAGTTGCAATATATAGACAAAATGATGATTGTATTGATAGCCTACCTCACACCTGTCTCAGGTTGCCATAGAACCAGAATAGTGTATAGTGTAGGGTGTTGATAGAATCGCAGCGTACGCCAATACAAAATCTGTTGAAAATAGTACCTTTGATATAACTGACTAGCTAAATAAAAAGAATAGAAGGTCTGGTAGTAAGGTGTATTAAAGGAGGAGTGGTCCTTGGCTTTCTACCCCTATAGCCCTATGCTGCAAGGGGAAGGGATTTTGCCCAAAGCAGAAGATTAGGAGCTTATTATTATTGTAAGACTTATTTTCGAAACTAGAGCTCGAGTGGCCCAATCCAGCAATTGTTAGTTTCTTATTACAGGTTGCTTTATGCTAGGAACCCGATGGGGATTTACAATGCCCAACTCTCAGACATAGGCCAGCACTACTTGTCCTACACTGCTAGGGTTCGGGAAAGCGCCACTCTGCTGGTGGACTTAGAAACATATTTCAACTACTAAGTGAGTCCAGCGATGTTAGCATCCTAGCTTCCGCCGCCTTAACATGCCTACCTGGGCCATCAATACCAGAGTTGCGTTGTCTAACGAACCAGTTCCGACATCAGTATCTGCATTGCCAAGAATGTCACCACCAGCTCCAGTTCACCCTCTACCCCATCTTCGGAATGTGGCATCGTTGTATGCATCTCTTTCTGCTCTCTTCCCACAACTAATCCTTCGTTTGATCCTTCTTCACCCCGTTCTCCACGACCCGGAGAGACTCGTTCGTCATCGTCGAGATATAGATCTGCGGGGTCAAGGTTGGCACTCTGACTCCACTAATGAGGAGATGGAATAATATGTCTAGGTCATATATATTACAATGGCAAATGCTGATCGTATAAGTAGTGCTGATTTAGTCAATGACATACCGCTACCGAGGCCAAATCCCACATCCTGCTGTCATTGAATATTTGCTGGAATGGGGAAGAGGCGAGTGAATATTGGCATTTTCTGTGGACTGCTCAATCTGTACAGTTAGAGTGGAAGATGGTGCTAAGGTATTAGTTTTTCCCTGGTCATTGCTGTCGCACGGTGTGTGTCACTTTTTCGTTGAATTTGTCTGTTCTTGTCCTTTCTAGCTTCAATCACATTAAAGATCCTACTCTAAAATATTTCATTATGTATGGCACGACTCATTTCCATATATACCATATTTAACATAGGTGGTGCGCTAGTCTCCCTAGGGCCTAGGCCACCTTACCCGCCGTAACTATATGATAATAACTTGTTTATACAAATGAAAATAGTTAACTCACTCCTTACATGTTCATAGTTTTAATAATCAATATGTAGTGTTTAAGTTAGTCACGCTAAAGGTGTATACTGAATGCATTGCTTATTGGAAATTAGACTCATTATTTCCATGTTGCTGGGAGACACAAAAACAACGGTTACCCCACGAGAAACAATTTCCCAAATGTTTTAGCGGAGCAGGTACAGGAATTCGAGGGAGGAAATCTTGATCTAGATATTATAATTCCATCCCTAATCTAAACATAATATATAATTGATTATCTGAAGGCAGCCTCCATAATAGAGTAATTTAGAAAAGTTTATATGAAAGAAAAGAAAAGAAAAGAAAAGGAAAGGAAAGGAAAACCATCTAAAATGCCCGTTTCGAATGCCCAGGTAAGTATAATCCATCTTAAACACCTTTATCCTCGACATACACCTAGTAAGGCGAGCTTATAACTAGTGTTTAGATCGAAACCAAAAAGAACCTCCAAAATTTCGACACGTGTATCAGTACTGCTGCTCTTCGGGTAGGAATCTTAGCTCCTGGCCAACAAATTTGTTGGCTCGTGGCGTGATTGGAAGCATGTATATAGGGTGAAATATCACCATGAGACTAGTGGCAATAGCAATTGGGAAACCATCGAAGATAATGAACAGAATCTCGTTGTGACCTAACGGACTGAATATTCCCTCCGAAAATTCGGCAACTCGAAAAGCGGATCGACCGATAATCAAAATGATGGCGATAAGAATGTATATGATGAAGTTTCTGACTCGCCTGTCGTCCTGGTCTAGTTTTCCATATTTCTTAGGACGAAAAAGGTTGGTTGGTAAGATGACACCACAGAATAGTATGAGGAATATGGTAAGTGAGACAACTTGTAAGGTCAGACCGCCAATGATGATGCCTTGGCCGGTGGATATTCCTCCGTCTAGAGCGGGTTCTTCGCCAAAAGAGACACCGCCACCGGAAGCCTGGATAAGCAAGGCAAATATGTCGCTAGGGATAAATATGCGTGCGTATAATCTGGGGTTGATGTTGAATTTGCCTCTACCAAGGTAGTCGGCTATCCGCCCAATGCAGACATAGACGCTATCAGCTTTATTAGTGACCGTTGGGAAGCAAGGGTATGCCGCGGTACTTGACTTACCCTGCGCTCGTGAAGACGGGGGCGAAGGTAATCAACGAATATTGAATGATCCACCCAATCCGAACAAATGGATTGCTATATCCATAGATCCTCGACGCAAAACCGACGAGCTCTAAGGCAGCGCCGATGAGCACGGAGACGGTGTAGCTAAGCCACTGTCGCTTGTGAATGGCGATAAAAAGGCAATGAGCAATCACGGCGACGTAGATAATGCTAAAAAAAAATATCGATTCCTAGGTTTGGCCGATAGCCGTAGAAGGATTCGGATATAGGACACGTGTCTAAGGTGCAGTTGTCAATAGTAGAAGACATTATGATGAATATCCCGAAGAGAGAGTTGGTAGTCGTCAACTGCTTCGATATTGATTGTTGAAGTGACCGTCGTGGCGACTCGTGGAAACCTCTATGCTTATCTTGATAGGTAATAGCGGGCAGAAAACACTAGACATCTTAGATATAGGTTGAGAGCGGACATTTGATTTATATAAGTCATTGCTCTACATTTTATCATTTGAAAAGAAATGGTTTTTTGCCCCTCCAATACGTCCTATTACCGTACAGCTCCAATGATACGACAGACAACGCCCTAAATTCAAGGCTTTCCGCGTATTGCCCCGGCTATAAGAGCACCTCTGGATGGTAGAATAGCAATTTCGATGAGAACCACATTAGTCTTATGGGTGTGACGTGCGATTCAGTTAGTTGACTAGTTATTTTCATTTCCGCGTATAGGTCGCCGGGATCTTGCGTGCCTGCGTATAGTACTGCCCGCGTATACGATGTGGGACCTGTGTCAGGCAGCTGTACCAGCTGGGCGTGTCCGCGGAAAGAACCGATTGCGATTGGTTGTAACATTGCCCAAGGTGACTGACTAACCGCGCACCGTACCTGACTAGGTAGAATATGAGGCTTAGCTGGACTGGGGGGCGGTAGGATTGAATCATGGCATATGGTCTTGGCATACTAGTGTAATTGAGACGGCTATACATCGGCGGCGGCGGGATCTATTTATCTGCACCATAGATACCGTACTAGATGGACTAGATAGACTAGATAGACTAGATAGACTAGATAGACTATCTAGATGCAGCAGGTTAGGCTAATAGTCGGATGTACCTTATTTATGGTGGCACTCAACGAGTCATTGATACAAATTTCCTCTAATTTGAAGACATGACCATGGAGGCTTGCAATTTGGACGAAAGGCAGCATATGTTAAACTCTATAGTATAGTCCGCGAAGAAGAACCATGGTCTGCGTTGCTTTATAGGCTAGACACTTGTCAATGCTAGGTTGGAGTCAGGCGATGATAGCCTGTGCCTCCGATAAGTAGACACCGATGAGCCGGATTTTAGAAACCTTTGAGGTCGACGGCGTCGTCGTTGCTACAGGGGAAAGCCAAATGAAAGCATCGTAAGGTTCTATCCCTATCTCGGTACACCAGGCGTCAATTGCTACCTGGTTGCCTCTTTTGCTCAGCCACGAGGACTCGAGCGGAGGGGATTTCGTCATCGGATACTACCGAGAAGGATTAATCCTACGTAACTGCTGCCACGGGGACGTTGGTGGGCTACACTAACAAACTACAAGGATTCCGAACCTTGGTGATCTAGAAGGACTCTGCATGGGTTCGTTCATAGAGGCCCGAGGGACAGTTAAAGAGGGATGATAGATATTTACCGCACTTTTAGAAATATAATTCATCCATTCAATTCGAATTGATGCTACTCATCAAGTATGTCAGTTTTGTGAGATGACACAGATGAATACGAGCCATATCCCCGGGGGGATCCTACTTCCATTTACGTGGTATGTGATTATGAAGGTTAAATAGCATCGTGCTATTGCTATGGCTATATTATAATATTTGCAATAGAAAGAGTAATGGAGCTTTATGAACAGAAGAAAGAAAGCCGAACCATCCACATGTTTGGGGATTATGTTGGTAGCGAGCTATTCTCAGGAAATCATGTAACTGACGTAGGCGGGTTTTTATTGCTGAATTCAAACGGCCGCTATATTCTGGTTGCATAAGCTTTGCCTCCAGCCATGGCCTTCCTCCTACGATAAGTTTCGCGGTAGTTGTACCGCTCGTATGTACCATAAGCGTAAGCGCCGACTCCGAGAAGTGTCCAGAAACTTGTGACAACCAAGCCGATTGGGAAAATTAGGAGATTAACGCCGGGAAGAACGAACGCGATCCTGCCGGCCTCCAGCTCCGCAGTGATATTCTGAACAGCTAGAGATGCTTGGCCGAAGGTTGACAGGACAACTTCCTTGGAGAAAATACCGTTCACAAATGCGGCCTCGTTGGAAGAAACTATTGTAGATATGGACTGGCCCGTGGCGTCCTTGGCCGTAAGCGTGAAGGTCGGCATGATTAGCGGCTCTATCTTTTGTCTAAAGATTGGGTTAGCAAGGTATATGAATAGAAGTAGTAGGGGGGTTCGAAAGTCGTACATTGTCATGGGTGGAATCATCTGGTCTTCGTTGATCCGGCCAACAATCATATAAGTCCGATGAAGAGTAGGGCTTGTGTTTTGACGTCTGGAGATACCACGGGACGCCACCTGTTGTCCATTGATCTCGGAAGCGGTGGCTCCATTGAATTTGATTCCACCTTCCATCTGTTGCAGAGGAACTCCTTCCCATGCGCCCGATGGCGGAGATACTTCGAAGAGCCGTAAATCAGCCATAAACTCGCCTAGATTCGTGTCGAGCTGTACGATATTATAACAAACTGCCATGCCAGAGGGATTACTAGAGGCAGAAAGTGTGGAAAGTGTATCTGTGCAGGCCGCAAGTGTATCGGCGTCCCATTGCGTCATGTTGAGGGATACAGTACTCGAGTTTTGCCTCCTCTCTAGCAATTCGTAGGTGGCCTCGTCCATCCTCCTCCCCAGCGGTGACCTGCTTGAACCTAAAACTTCTCTAACAACGGTGCTCGGGGCGCCGTATACCTGTATGGCGAGCAGGGACGCAACGACTACCGTGTTCCACATCATATTGATTCTGTGATGCTAGTTGATGTTTTCGAATAGAAATGTTGATAGAGTGTTGAATTAAGATCTTTAACTATGTAGTGTAAAATCCGGCCTGCGGTCGAGAAAATTCGGTCAAGCGTAATAGTCGAGCCTGGTAAAAACAGAGCTTACTTGAGCTATGGAAGAAATGAATGCGACCTGGACGGTCGAGCGCAAGATTGAGCGAGAGCGAGAGAGAAGAGAAAAGAGCCTGCCGGCAGGTAGAAAGAAAAAAGGCAAATCGGCTTGGCTTCAAGCAACGAGTGTAAGATCAATAATTGGAAGAGAAGATCATAATGAATAGTTTTAAGAGAAAGAGAGGAGAAACAAAAAGTTTCCACGACGGGCCTATTATTTGACAGAAGCAGAGAAACGAAACTCGCCAACCAGCCCAAGCATCTCTTCACTGGAAACAAGACCCCTTCACCGTTCAATCATCATAGTTCCAGCAATCGTATCATAGGTCTAGGGAACCATGATCATGATCTGGCCCACCTGTTAGGGAGCCGAGACATGTTACAGCCAATTTCACGGCGCAGGCCGCGAAAAAGCGTAGTGCAATGTAGTGTTTCCACGTCAGTCGGTCGATTTTACCCTGTGCTGGCGGGGGTGCGACCCGTATTGGAAGGGTGCCTGAAGCACGAACAGCACTAGTGACGATAGCTGCGACAGCGACGTCCTGGCCTTGATACAGGGATGGAACGAATTGTACCCAGTAGCGCCCTTGGCGAGACATTGGTACTGGGCACCGAGCATGAATGAACATGATTGAGCCTCAAGTACTATAAGCTTGGAAGCGAGCGATAAGGTACACTAGGTAAGCTTAAACGAGTGACAGAGCTGGCGCAGAGGTGGTTTGGGATAGGTCTGGGACGGGTCTGGGACCGACTCTGACGTTGTCGGATCGACTGGCGATGTGACAGAAACGGTCGGAGAAGTGGAGTGATAACCTGATGAAGTGGTTTCGAGGGGTCGAAAGGGTAGAAAAGGTCGGATAAGAGACCAGGGTATGGCTAGGGGTCTCCAAGGGGTTCTGGCCAATCACAGTGGCGCCAGGTATTCTTTTTCTCACACAACCCACCCCTCCCTGAACTTATCCCCCATCACGGTCTCCAAGCCGTTTCGCTTGTGTATCTGACTAGAACCCAACTCAGCGCTTCGCGAATATGACCACTACTGTGCTATGGAGCGTGGTGTACGTATGTATACTACCTACTTATCATGGTAGCAGATCGTGACGGTTGATTTGGATCTTGCATGTTAAACTAACCGTAGTAGTGTATAGAAATGTCATTGATTGTGTTATAATTTACTATTATAGTGCGGCGTATTAAGTACCTCCTGTAGTGAGTATACTGTAAGGGTCTCCGCAAGCCTGCACACCTGGTTGACAGGGTGCGTAGTGTATAATATTACCTGTATAAGCACGACATTGGCGCTCAGACCTGACCCTGGCCATTCAACGTTTTACTTCATGGGCTGCAAGTTTTACGAATACTTTGCGTACTACCGTATGTAGTGTACTAGTAGTACATGGTAGGTTAGTGTAGACCTTTATAGTACATTTCGCGTTTTAGTGTCCTTGTCTGAGAGGTGTTGGACTGATGATATGCTCGCCGCGTTCCTCGATAGCATCCATCGTTTCTCACTTTTTNATTGGTGCTTGTGCGCGGCTCGCGTCACAAAACTTGCATGTGAATTCGACATCGCGACTGAGCTCAACCATTCTTTCCACGAAACCCCCAAGATCATTTGGCGGCATGCGGCAACCAGTTCCCTGATGAATGGCGGCTCTCAGCCCGCCGATGTCTCTTGCGAGGACAGGAATACCGCTAACCATTGCCTTGGACACTATGAGCTCAAAGATCTCTGGCGGGGCCATGTAATAGTAGATCGACTGAGGTATACCTAGTGCGTCGTTGGGTCCCCGCCCACCTTTAAGCCTTGTGAATATAACCGTGATACACTACATCCTGTCAGCGGTTCAAACTTCCCCTTGATCTCCCGTTTGCCTACATGTGCTATTTTGATTACTCCTCACGATGACGAGTTAAGTGTAAGTCTATCTTGGCTAATTCGGAAGCTATCTGCGCCAAGAATATTTAAGCTTTCTCGCGCGGTTGGTTTTGAGCAAGTAAAAAGGATTAGTCTTCTACTCGGTGAGGATAAACTTCAAAATTTGGGACTCTTCTTATGCGGGCAGTCTTGTCAAAGCGACGGCGAAACAAGTAGCCCTCGAGATTGGTGTGGATATATATATATATCTTGCCATGCGACTAAATGTCACTGGAAATAGAATCTTATAATTTACTAGTACTACTATATAGTTAATACTATAGTTGATGTTTAGTAAAACATACCTGGTTAGGTATTACAGCTGACAAGGGTAGGTAAACCATACCTAATTTGGTAAGCCCCTATTACCCTTAGCAGCAAAAGTACTTCTAAAAACTATAGCTAAAAAATCATATTATTTAATATACTATACTACCTAACATACTATATAACCTACTTATACTAATTATACTACGCAATTTATACTTTATATTTACGTCTTTATTTTTTTAGATTTAAAATTATTTATTTAATTAGCTATATAATTAGCTATATAATTGCTTTTATAAAATAGCAACTATGTTAAAAAACTTTATTTTTAAACCTATTGCTATAAAAGCAGTTAAAATTTNTTTTTTTTTTTTATTATAGCTTTTTTATATATTTAAAAATGCTATAATAACAAAGTAACTAAAATTATTTTACTATAATAAGCATATAATACCTTTTTAATAATTAAAAAACTTAAATTTATATATTATATAAAAATAAAGGTTTTTNAATTGCTTAAATCTGCTAAAAAACTTTTTATTTAAAAAAATANGGTTTAAAAAGCTTTATTTAACCTTTAAAGCTTTTATAAATAAAAAAAACTTTTTTTTGCTATTAATTTAAATAAAAAAGCCTAAATTAGTTTANTTTTATAATAGTTTTACTTATAAATTAATTAATAATATAGTTTAAAATTTTAACTATTTTATTTAATAGTATATTTAATATATAAGCTATTTAAAATGCTTTTTGCTACTTTAAATATAAACGCTATGCTATATAATTAAAATTTTTATTTAATAAAAAAGCTTAAAATTTACGCTTTATTTTTATATACAAATATAAAATATAAATTTTATTATAATAAGCTTTTATTTTTTAGTTTAATAAAATATAAGTAACTTATAGTTAGTATATAAAGCAATATATAACGTATTTGCTGTTTAAATAATATAATAATATTTATATAATCGATAAAATTTAATAAAAGCTTAGCTAAATATTTTAAAGTTATTTTTCTAGCTATAACAAAAGCTTTAAAATATTTTAAAAAAAAAACTAAGNTTTTTATTTTTAAAGCTTTATATTATTAATATATTATTTCTATTATAAATAAATAAATAAAATTAGCTAAGCATTTTAGCTATAACCTAGTTTTTATATAAAATAGTATTAGCGTTTATACTGCTAAAAATACTATTAAAAATATATATAAACATAGTATACAAATTATTAGGTAGCTACTATACTTTTTAAATTTAAACCTTATTAAAACGGTTTGGAATTAGATAAAGAACTATATACAAAAGTATTTTAGCCATATTAAAAAACCTTATATAAATTAAACGCGTACGTAAGTTAAAAAAGCTTAGGATATAGTTTTAAAATAGTAGCTATTACACTTACTAAAGGGTATGTCTAAAAGATATAAAGACGTAATTAACGTAAAAGGTGGCCATATAAAAAANTTAATGTCAGGTTCTTATACATATTAAGTGTGTACTCTACTTTAAAAATTAGGTCTATTATTATGTGGGTTGTAGAGTTAATACCTAACTAGGTACGTTTTATACCCCTACACACTAGTAGTAGGTCCATCTAGTACTATGTAGTTATAGAGCAAGGGGATCCTAGGCCTCAACGCTTCGCAGCCACAACCCCAGCATCTGGGGTATACGGAAGGCCCGCCTATAGAACTAGGTAGGCCAGCCGCACCGGGTATGTCACGGACAGCTCCAAGCCAAAAGGCACCGGACTATCTAACAGTTCCGGAGGGTAGGAAATGTGGTCAAGTCGTGTCCTTGAGAACCTATAACCTAGCTATTAAACCCTATGATGTCTGATATAAAGAGCCAGTCGTACTTGTCTCCAACAAATTCTAAAATAATAGTCCCGTTAGATACTAATCAATAGGCAAACAATGTGTGAGTAGTAAGGGTAAGGACTACCTGATTTAAGACTGTTGGTGCTTAGTGTATAAAGCGTAAGCATAGTCCCTACCGTACCACGACCTGCTAGGTTTAATAAACTGTTTAACAACGGTTAAAGGAATTTTAATAATAGATTAATGATTTATGAAATTAGACGTTTAAATATTTTAACGCTTATAAATTTAATCTGTTTAATAAACTTAAACGTTTAAAGTTTTTAAACGTTTAAAATCTTTTTAACGTTTAATAAACGCTTAATAAATAATAACGCCGAAATTCTTTATAATATATATTTTATAAACCATATAAACCTTATAAATTTATAAACCTTATTAACCTTTATAAACCTTATAAACTATAAACTTAGCTAATAAACGGAAGCTATAATAGCTTTACTTATTTAGTTTAAATAAGGCGGCAATTTTTACTTTAAAATAGTTAATTTAAATAGCTAGCTATTATATAATATAAGCCTTATAATTTAATTTCACCTTATGCCATAATTTTTAACGTAGTTTATAGCAAATATAATAAATAATATAATAGGTAATATAATAAATAATATAGTAAATAATATAATAAATAAGTAAGTAGGTAAAATAGCTTATATTTTATAGTAAACTATAGCAGCTTTTAACATTTTAGTAGTTTTTAACATTTAAACTTTTTCAACGTTAAAAATATTTTTTACGTCTAAAATTTTCAAACGGTTTATTTTCGTAATTAGTTGCTCAAGTATTTATTTTCTTTAACGCGTTGATTTTTTCTAACCATTGATTTACTACTAATTCATAGTTTACTAGGCCTAGCGGGTCGTGGTACGGTATCTGCAATTATAAGTTCCATGCTCTTAAATACACACATGTTAACACATAAAATATACTTTGCATATATCTACTTAGCTCGCCGTGTGCAAGAAAGAATAAGTTACTTAGGTGCCTACCTATGTAATTCGGGATGAACCCTTCCGGCCACCTTGTGCAATGCCGTGATCACTTCGACACAGCATCGTTCCCTAACGGGTTTATTCATCGCAGGTACGTTAGTATTAACTAGCGACCTTTCAGTATAGCTAGAGAGGCTGCTATTCTAGTAAGAGAATCCGATTTCATCCGCTATTCTACGACCTGTATTGTCCGATACGTAATTCTTATGTACTTATGTGATTGCTCTTCGAGGGACAAGCTGGAATACTTCGAGGAATGTCTGGTTCACTGGAAAATATTGTCTTACGTAACTCACCATTCATATTTTTACGTCATCGCCTCTTTCGCAAATGAATAGACCACGACTACCAATTATACGTATACGAAATGGAAGCTATTTGAGGGTGTACATAGATGGCGAGTATGTAACATACATGCTACCTAATCCTCCAGGAGACAACTGTAATCGGTTAATTCTTTACGTAGATTATATGTTCTGGTTCTCTTTCGGCTGATAGGCCGTGTGTAAGGACTACCTAAACGGTGCCCAGATGTTCTTGCATCCCACGTTTTCCCTTCCTAGGCCCATGTGGTTCAAGGTGAGGTGCGGAGTAGATATTTGCCAGTATTTCAAAACCGAATAATCGGGCAGTAAGCATATCTTTAAAGTTGCAACGAAAAATGCCAGGGAACATCTCCTGCCTGTTTTATCGTGGGGACGTAACTGCTTCTGCCCGCTAAGCTCTATCGTCGTCCCTGCCATTCGTGAATGCTATGGGTCAGGTAGACTCCCAAGATATATATGACTACTGTACCCTTACCTGACGCAGAGCCGATCAAGTCAACTTCGAAGCCGCAAAGCCCAATAAACTCACAATAGCCTCATCCAACTCACCTAGGAAAGACGAGAACCGATGTACTCGCTTGCCAGCAACTCAGGTGGAGGCGTGTATCAAGATACAGCCTCGACCGCTCCCACTACCCTAGACGACTACTCGCCTTCTAGTTCCGTGTCACGAGCATGGGAACAGGATGATATTTCTGAACACATCTTGCCGGTCAAACCATCATCGTCGTCATCCCAGTTCGCTGACAGATCAAACAATGGCACTCTGCTTGGAGCACCTCGAAGCGTGCGTAATATATGCTGTGTCGGTGCCGGACACGTCGGTTAGTGACTTCCGTCGTGTTCTACCAAATAGGAAGCCACCTCTGCTCATTATTCCTGCTTGCCCGTGATTAACAGCTGATTGGCTATTTGCACTGATTCATCCGGACAGGGGGGCCTACTGCTACAGTCATTGCATACCAGAACCCTCACATCCGCGTAACAGTCGTCGATCGGGATGCGCGGCGAATTCGACGGTGGAACTCGCGACATCTACCAATATATGAGCCGGGCCTGCGGGACACGGTGCGCATTGCACGAGATGGTAGCAGGGCCTTTTCGTTGGTCGACAACGCTGACGATAGCAAGTTAGTCAGTGGTGATATGTGGGAGGAATCGACATCTAAGCAACGCTGTGGGTCTACAGTCTATGGACAGCCAAAACATACCACCAAGACGATACAAATGCCTGCTCGACAACCTAACTTACTCTTTTCTGTAAACGTGGATAGATGCATCGCCGAGGCCGACCTCGTCTTTATCGCCGTTAACACGCCTACCAAGAGTAGCGGCGTAGGCGCTGGCACTGCGATGGATATGACTGCGTTCGAGGCCGCCGTTTGCGAGGTTGCGCAACATGCCCGTGCCGGTACCATCATCGTCGAGAAGTCGACTGTGCCCTGCAAAACAGCGCAACTCGTCCAGGAGATAGTAAGTAGAGGTGGTACCATGTCATGGCTTCTATCCATAGTTACTTGCTTACTCCCCTTACTCTGACGCGTGTCCTTGTTGTCTTAGCTGGCTGTCCACCGCCCCGGTGTCCATTTCGACATTCTCTCGAACCCGGAATTCTTAGCCGCCGGCACAACCATGCAAGACCTGCTACATCCGGACCGAGTCTTGATCGGATCTTTCCCGACGACTTCGGGGCAGCGGGCAGCGGGCGCTCTCGCCGATATTTATGCGGCTTGGGTCCCAAGAGCCCGCATCATCGGTACGAACGTGTGGTCGGCAGAGCTGGCCAAGGTCGTCACAAATGCCATGTTGGCGCAGCGTCTCAGCAGCATTAACTCGATCTCAGCGATCTGCGAGGCAACGGGGGCGGATATCGACGAGGTTGCCGTGGCGGTCGGTAGCGATACAAGGGTTGGGGCCGGGTTCCTGAGGTCGGGGATTGGGTTCGGGGGCAGCTGTCTAAAGAAAGACGTACTGAGCCTCGTCTATTTGGCCGAATCGCTCGAGCTGGGTCACGTGGCCGAGTACTGGCGACAGGTCGTGATCATGAATGAGCAGCAGCGTGACGGGTTCTCGCGATGCGTTGTCCGCTGTTTGAATAACACACTTATTGACAAGAAGATCGCGGTCCTGGGATTTGCGTTTAAGGCGAACACGTCGGATGTACGTGAATCGCCTACGATAGACATCATCCGAATGTTGCGTGAAGAGAATCCTCTCGAGATCGCCGTCTTCGACCCCTGTTGTAACCTGGTTGCCGTCCGACAAGAAATCGAGATGATGATGAAGCGCGATCGGGATGCGGGGAGATGCAATGGATGTCCCGTTGTGGCTTATTCGGATGTCTACGAGGCTTGCGCAGCGAGTAACGCCGTTCTCATCATGACGGAATGCGATGAGTTTAGAAACGCCAAGCGCGAGTCGAGCGGACGATTCGACCCGAGACCGTTCGCACGCCGCAAACCCACGGAGACGGATATCCTTGCGCTTCATGAGTTCCTTCTCCTGTCATCGGTGTATGGAGAGGGAGATCCTCTTCGGCGATATATAGCGGAGCCGCCATGCACAAAAGACTGCCCAGATTGTGAACTCATCGAGATGCGAACTGGCGGGTATCGCGCTCAGGCAAGTGTGGATTGGCGCAGGGTCTCCCATCACATGAAGAAGCCCAAGTGGCTGTTCGACGGCAAGGGTATCATTGATCGCGAAGAAATGGCTTCGCTAAATATTCACGTTGAAAGCATCGGGCGGCAGGGGAGATTGTGAGCTTTGCTTGTTTCTCGGTTCCTGTATCTCAGTGTCATGGCCATTATTTTATGCTGCTCCACTGCGGACCAAGCATGAATGTGCTGTTGTGTATTTTTTCCCCCCCATTACTTATAATTTCGTCTTGTTGGCCTTCTAAATACTGCATGTATAAGCACCTAATTAGACACCTTATCCAAAATTATAGCTAAGAGTATGGGTTGTATCTGGTTTAGATGATCTTGGTAATGCTGCTGTGTTGCTACGTAAATTTCCTGGTTCGGCTATGGTGAAGAACATCAAGCTGACACTCATCCAAGATGAAAGAGCCGCGATCTGGCAGATGGGGGTTACAATGATGTCTTTTATGTTTAGGCACCGCCTGAGAAGTAATTCGGCAATTGATCTACGCCCGTACTTTTGTCAATCACGCTAAACTACTTACTCATATCCTGAAATCGGCCGTACTTAACCGCGGCAAGGGCGTGACGTAGGGATATAGAGAGCTATTAGGCGGCCCTCTGAATCTGGGTGCATTCAGTCTCGAAGAATTGCAGATATTCATCTAGTCTCGCGGTATCATGGCGCCATTACATCATGTTTTCCTGCGTGCTTCTTCTGCTCGTATCTCATACGGCTGGGCGGCACCTAGTGTGAGACGATATGCCAAGCCCATAACGCCCTTCTCTCAGCGCTACTACTATCGCTATTATTCAACTGATAACCGCCCGACTCCGACTAAGACGCGGGGGGGGTTCGAAGGTCTTCGAGTCGGTCGACGAGGCGATCGCTGATGTGAAGGATGGTGATGTCATTCTCAGTGCTGGGTTCGGACTATGCGGAGTAGCCGGTATGAGTCTATTTCTTTATATATATATGTTTTTATAAAATCTTCATTCATTTATTCATTGGGTTATTTATTTTCCCATTTATTGCATTTTGTTTCATCTACATTAATGGATGAAGGAACCTCTCTTATACTACCTACGTCGCTCCCCAGGTAGCTAGCATGGGGGTGGTATGTGGTACAAGGTTAATTGGGGTTGAGCTGATAGTAAACCTAACATAGAAACTCTGATCCAGGCGATTTATAAGAAAGGGTTAAAGAAATTGACGGCTGTCTCGAATAACGCCGGGTCCGGGTCTCACGGCCTCGCATTGTTGACGCGGGACGGCCGATTAGATCGCATTATTCTCTCGTATTTGGGGTCAAACAAATCACTGGAGAAACAATACTTGAACGGTCAAATTTCTGTCGAGTTGTGTCCTCAAGGCACGCTTGCTGAGAGGTTGCGTGCAGCAGGCGCTGGTATTCCTGCTTTTTACACCGCTACGGGTGGGAGTACGTTTCTCTCGATCTCTCACCCCTCCCTGGAGCTCTGAGCATCATCATCGCTTTTATGCCTAATAAAAGTATGGTGAGTTAGCTGGCTGACCATACTCTAGAAACATTTATAGAAACTGGCGAGATACCCTCAAGGTTTACACCCGAAGGCGTCTTAGAAAAGGGCCGACCGAGAGAGACGAGAATCTTTAATGGTAAGTCGTACATAATGGAGACGGCTCTCCCGGGCGATGTGGCGATATTGCGAGCGTGGAAGGTTGACGAAGCAGGCAATTGTGTTTTCAAGTAAGTTAGCCCGTTCACTAGCTAGCCTTATCGACATCGAAAAGAAAGGGTTGGTTCACTTTTCCTACAATCACATTGCATGCTTATTAAGTCGCTTGCAATAGATATACAACCAAGACGTACGCCGGACTCATGGCCAAAGCAGCACGACTGGCCATCGTCGAAGCAGAGAACATCGTCCCCGTAGGCTCGATTGACCCGGACAGTGTGGATCTGCCTGGCATTTTCATCGACCGAATTGTGCCTGCGACAGCGGCGAAGACAGCCGAAGTGATCAAGATAGCACCGCCGAAGAGCGACGAAGCTGACAAGTCGAACGCGCTAGATTCAAGGACGCGGATCGCGAGGAGAGCCGCACGGGAGCTCAAAGACGGCTACTACGTTAACCTGGGCGTTGGAATCCCAACGCTCGCGGCGTCGTATCTGCCTGAGGATGCCAAGGTATGGTTGCAGTCAGAGAATGGGCTCCTGGGCATGGGACCGTATCCTTCTTCAGAGGCGGAGGCGGACCCGGATCTTGTCAATGCTGGTAAGGAGACGGTGACGCTTCTGCCGGGGGCGTCGACGTTCGATTCTGCTGAATCATTCGCCATGATCCGCGGCGGCCACGTCGACGTGTCGATCCTAGGCGCTTTCCAGGTGTCTGCGTCGGGCGACCTTGCTAACTACATGATCCCTGGCAAGGTGTTCAAGGGTATGGGCGGCGCTATGGACCTCGTGTCGAACCCCGACCAGACTAAGATCGTCGTCACCACCGAGCACGTCGACAAAAACGGCCGGAGCAAGATCGTGCAGGACTGTAAGCTACCCCTGACGGGCAAGGGTGTGGTCAGCACCATCATCACCGACCTCGCCGTGTTCCAGGTCGATAGGGCCAGGGGTGGACTTACTCTGACGGAGGTTGCTGAGGGCGTAGACGTGGAGACTGTGAGGGGGAAGACGGATGCCAAGTTCGCTGTGGCCGGGGATTTGGGTACATTTTAGGCGGATAGAAAGTACGCTGTGTTTTATCGAAATTTATCCTAGGCGTTGCGTTGTTCCATGAAGGATTATCATGCATCTTAGGGATACCAATATCTTTACAAGCTTGTCGATATGGAGGCTCATAAGCCTGATTTATCGTCTACTTCGTTATATATACAAGTATTTATGTAAGCCATTACATGGCATCCTCTACCTAGCATCATTGTCACTATAACTTGGGACGAATCCCTGGTGCAAACGTCGTCCCCTCACCACTGCCAATTGCATGGACTAGCTTGTCGACGCTTTCTAATAACCACAGGTTCCCATCATCGCTGGCGAGCCACTCGCCGCCTTCTACGGGCTGTTCACCCTCGGCACGGGCATCTCCATTCTCATACGCCTTGCGCAAGCCGAAAACGTGCGATGTGACCTGTGGACCGACACCTGTCTGAGTACGCAAACAAGCGACGGCGATAAGTGATGTTAGCACCCTCCCGACGGGCTCTTTCTTTTGGACATCCCGCGGGTTCGCTAGTAGATTCGAATAATGCCCGTTGATGATATGAATAGGTAAGTCAGGGTGCGACTGCGCGAGCTTATCGAGCAGCCTACGTTCGAAACCCAGATATACACTGTCCCAGAGCGCGAGGCCGTCCTTCTTGCGGGTCTCGAGATTAGCAGTCGTGAGACCGCGGGTGGGCGTGGTTGAGAGTTTTGAGGCGACGTCGGGGGGCAGGTCCTTGAAGAAGGCACCGAGGGTGTTGATGGTGCGTGGGATGCCGTTGAACGAGATGCACTTGAGCCCGACCTCGCGGATCAGCTCGGCGTTTTGCACGGGTGTGCGCTGCGACTGGACGTTGCTCGTGTTCGCGAGGTCGAAGACTTGGGTCATGGCTTCGGGACAGTTCATGGTTGCCGAGACGGCCGTCTATGCGCAAGCAGTCGAGGATTGATTAGTACATGAGACAATGTTGATCCCAATGTTAATGCCATACCGATACTGTGACCCAAGCGGGCAGTCCAACTTCCTTGTCGTGAGCATCACTCGCGAATCGCTCAAGGGCCGGCCTCACGTTGGCGCTAGCGCGAGTGTAACCGGGCTTTGCATGGCTGGAAGTAATGAGGGCCTTGACGGCGTCCGAAAGTTTCGGCATGCCAGGCGATAGTGCCAACAGATGCTGGTGTTCCTAGTAGCGTTGACAGTTCGACGACGATCTCGCTCCTTTCTTCTCCTTCTCCTTTTCGTCAATGTTCCGAGCGCCGACGGGTTTCATTCCATGATTCGCATGCAAGGTGAGAGAGGGTAATAATAAAGTGCCGATAAGCAGAAGGCAGGGACCCATGCATCATCGTAACGTACGTCATGGAGGAAATACTACGACCGAATCACTGCGATGGTATCCCGAGAAGGAATGCCGAGCAGAACTGGCGGGGAGCGTCGGCCATTTTCCGGGTCGGAATGCCCGATCTCTGCTCTACGCTACCGAGGTATTGTAAGGGGGTGGGGATGGGGATGGGGCTCCATTACTACGGAGTACGTACAGTAGCTTGTACAGTAGCTTCAAATTCACATGATCGACCTGAATTGGTTACAGTTATTCCCGATTGTGCGAGGCTCATATGAGAAGTCTTTCTCGCGCGATGAGAGGCTGCTAATGATATCACCATCCCAACAACGGGGAGACGTGGGTAAGTATATTCCCATATCTAGCCCTATTATCATGTTCCCTTTCTTTTTTATGTTTTTTGGCCTGCATATGGGTTGTTGGTTGGTAGAAAAGCCCCTCTTCAAGTGTACTGCTATCCTACCAGTTGCATCTACAAAATGTGGCTATCCCACGACAAAGCCTTACAATGACGAATTTTCTATCGAGACCCTTGTATACACAAGTTCGATATTTAAACCGAACGAGTGTCACTAATACTTCTGTCGACTATAGGTATAGACGAATAGAAACAATTCCTCTTTACAGGACCAACTTAAATGTTGGATCCCGATCATCTTTATACCCTTTATACTTATCGTACTTACCGTTGGCCTTGTCTTGATTGACCTTCCAGCAATACAGGACGTTACAGAGAACACTACTCGCGCGTTAGCAAGACGAGTCCGATTACTGCTTGCATGCATCACCGCCAATCACTTACAGGAACCACCCAGCCGTCAGGAGGCTGAGCACGATAGTATGGCCTTTATGGTACTGTGGTTTCTCGTTCCCGGGGTAGATGAACACAGCCACAAACCCACCCGCGTTTGCGATGGCGAGTTGGAGCGCGCTCGTCGTCGCCCTCTTGTAGTGACCGGCCGAGTTCTGCATGGCCCTATTAGCTGCGTATAGGCTGTGTAGTGTATAGGGTTTAATGAATGATCGCAATTAAATACGAGCCCTTGCCTGATAGCCGTATCCTTATCACAAGGTTTACACTCACGTTCGAGAGCCATCCGAGAACGGGTGGGACGCTGCTATACAGGCCAGTGGCCATGAGGAACGTCATACCATATTTGACCGAGGTGATGTGGGTGTTTGCGATCACAGCATAGCCGATGATGGCGATAGGTAGCGAGCACAGCATGATGATACCACGAACCCGGAAATGATCAGACAAGTAGGCCGTGCAAACTATTTAGTTCTACAGTCAGCCATCATGTTTATCAGAGCAGGATATACAAGCGGGGTACTAACGTGTAGCAACAGCCGCGACGGCATAAGGGATGACCGACCAAAGTTGAGCTTCGTTGGCAGTATAGCCGAGGTCTTTGATGATGGTTGGCAACTAGATGCTTGTCAACACCCTTCTCCCATAGCCTGGACGCGATAACGAAGTCGCTACGTACGAAGAGGCCAAAGCTGTACAACCCACTCAAAATTCCAAAATACGCTGATGCTGAGAGCCATGTTTGCCAGTTAAAGACACCACGAGCCACTTCAGACCACGCAAACGTCTCGGTTTCCTCCCTACAAGCCATAGTTAGCCAAGCCCTCCTTGCGACGAAGGGCATGTCAAAAATACTCACTGTTCTCGGCCGCCATGACCAGCACTTTGGGTGCGTAGGCGCCGGACAGCAAACTCCCGTTCATCTGACTTAAAGAACCTAGCCGAAGAAACACTGTCCGGAAGCAGCCAAAACGAAGTGAAGCCTACCGTAGTAGTCTAGAAGTAGGTGGTCAATGCACCGTGCCAGATACTCAGGGTCCCCCTTTCAACTTACGAAGAGGCCAAAGATAATAAAAATCCATCTCCATGCACTCAGACCACCTCGACCATCCAACTCGGAAATCCCTCGCGCGATTAGCCCTGGGACGGATCAGTTGAGAACCTGTTGAAACCCGCGGCGAAACGGCTCGAGATAGTGTACTAACCCGAAAATGCGCCGGACAGAGACGCAGAAGTATAGAAAATGCCTATCCGAATAGCAAGCTCGCCCCTTCTATAAATCCCTGACAGATATAGAATCTATTCCAAGTTAGCCAGTCACCACCATGATTAGCTCTGCGCGTCATACCATGCCAGGCAATAATCCGCCCTCACATAGACTACATGCTAAGTGTTAGCGAGATTGCTTCTATTGCGACAACAAAACCCAATATCCCCGACACGCCGGCGGAAGAACTAGTACAAGCAGGCTTACCCAAGAATTGCCCTAACGACAACGAAATGCCCGAAGGTCTTGATAAAGCCCGTACTCATGGCGACGATACCCCAGACGAACGCAAGACACGGCAGCCAGATGCTAGGTGTGATCTTCTTCAAGATTAGGTTGCTCGGGATCTCGCCGAAGATATACGTGGCGTAGAAGACGGCGAGACCAGTTTCGTACTGGTGGTCGGTAATGCCGATCTCGTTCTGGAGGCCGTAGAGTCGTGCATTGCCCACGTTGGTCCGGTCGAAGAAGGAGCACAGGAATAGCAATGCTAGGATGGGGAGAACCCTACACCGGCCGAAACAAAAGTTGCCATTAGCTCCTCTTTTTTCCCATCCCTTTCCTGAGTAGGAGGTCCTGCCAGGTATTTATAACGTACCTAGTATCGAGTTTCCAGAGGACTCTCCGTTCCATTTTCTTGTCAACTATTCCTGACATAGAGGCTATTTCGCCATTCTCCACACTCTCCAATTCCTCTGCGCCACAGCCTGCCTGGGGCGATTTCGTGTCGGATTCTATCTCAGACATCGTGGGCTTTTCTTCGCCTCTTGCACTTAGTGGCTAGCTTCACTAACAATGACAAGAACTCGGCGTAGGCGGGAGCGGAGAGAAAACCACATAAGCTTTGCCATAGAATCTTGGCGCGAGTCTAAGGTGCGAAAAGGGCCTAAATAATAATAATTCTTTCCTTGGGATATCTTGGATTTTGCGGGGTAGTGTAGCACCGTATAGATAGGGATGGACCTAGACCACAGTGTACATTGATATCACCATATACACTACACCACTACTAGACATGGAGATCAGCTCGTTGGGGATGGGGATTGTGGGGAGATGGGTCGCTTGGGGTACGGCAACTCCAAAGCCTGCGGCGTGAACATCCTGTGACCAGCATCTGCATGCGCACTGTACGTAATATGTGAAAGGGAAGGTCTCATTCGCTGGTCTTGACTGGGTACGGATACGACTGTAGATGCAACGTCGTGAGCGTCGCTTAGCGAGGAAAAGATCTTCATCAGCGGTGAGTGAGTGAGGGGGTACACCAGTGTAGGCAATGTGAGTATATGAGTGAGCCGCAAGTACATAGTAGAGATGGTGTAAATACAATGGGAACGGGACGCGACATGGTACAGTAAGAAGAACAAGGGCTCTCTTCTTCCCATTGGGTATTCAGCGGTGTGACATGTCGCATCAAGACATGATATCTCAGCCATCTAATCTCCAAGTATATTATCACTGAGACTAGCTTAGGTGGCTCAGGTGTGAATCAATTCATTTATTGACCTACAAGAGTACCTGGTAAAATATAATTTGGTAAACAAAGAATTGATATCACGCTATTAACCCCCAACTCCTGGCGAGAAATTACGCGAACGTACTCCAGTCCATCCAGTCGAGCTCCGAGGGCTGCTGAAACTGGAAGTCCTCCCATAGGGCGTCAAGTCCCACATCCGTATTATTGATTGCCTCATTCAACTGATCATTGGACATGGTAGAGAACAGGAGGTAGTCGGGCGGTATGCCTCCAGTAGACATCTGTAGCTGCGCCGTGACTTGGCTGGTGCCCACGTGTGCGGCGTTAGTAGTGGGATTGGTGTAAATAGGCCCGGTGTCTACAATTCCATTACTCTCTGCTGGTGGCACTCGCGCAGACTCTGCAGATCGTAGGGCGAGTTTGAGGATCCGTCTGAGCTGGCCGGCAAAGAGGCAAGAGAGGCCTTTTCTCTGCACCGGCGTCGACCCTATCCTATCTAATACATCGATCGTTTCTGCGATCAAAGCTCGGATGCTAGGCGCCAGGCTCGACCCTCGTCCATCCGCGACCGTGCTCACCCTCAACGCAAAGCACGCAGCAAAGGAGATCATTATGGCCGTGTTGTTTGGCATCGACCGAAGCTGCCCTTCCCCTTGCACGGCAACTCGTAATACGTTGAGAGCAGACGAGAGACCTGCGGCTCGGAAAAAGTGCCGTGCTCCTATCGGTGCCGTGCCGTGGTTGATGATGCTCGAGTACATGGATAAACGGGTGTGAGAAGCTAGGATTTCAACATACGGAGGCAGCGCGAACTCTATGTGTATGAACAATCAATAAATCGTCCACCCAGGAAGCGAATGAGGAAACCTACGCTCTCGGTCTCCTATCTGTAAGGGCCAAGTATGATACCATCTATCGAAAAATACGGTGATTTCGTTTTTTAACCTATTGAAGCACGTTAGTTGTCTACTCAGAATACTAAAATGGGCGCGTATGCGCACTCATCGACAACAGTCGTCTCGTTAACCCCTTTTACGTAACTATCGCAGATTGCCCGCAAAGTCGTGATTAATTTCGCCTTAAAGAGTAACACGTTAGTTATGTGCCAACCAAAAAAAAAACGAAGGGTAAGGACTCTTACCAAGTCCCTTCGGAGGACAGTAACAGAGACTATAGACCCGTCCCAACGATCCGCAAGTTCACAGAGGTGCCATTGATCGCAATTCTCAATTAGCTGCGATATGGGCAACATATAGCTCCTTCCCCTTGCCAGGCATACACTAGGCGGTGATAACACATGTTAGTTCACAAGGAGTCATTAAATTGCGTCGTAGTCTCTTACCCCCTTTCAAGCACGAACAGAGATAGCCATGTCCGTTCCCTTCTCCTTAATAACCGTCTGCCCATCTCGGACTCTGGGTCGATTTCAGTGAAGCCGTCAACATTGAGAGCTTTCCTAGACGAGATCTGGTCAGAAGAGGGAATATTGTCTCTCGAAAATGGCGCTTCCGGTGACGAGGGTAAGATTATTTTGTTCAAATACAAGTCCACCGCAATACTCGAGGCCATGGACATGTATGTCGAAGTCTCATCATCAGCCCAGTGTTCGCCAGCTGGAATCCACTATAGTTCGCTAGAGTTAGTGATTACTCGTTTAGTTGAAATAGGCGTGGGCCTAAGGAGCTCCGCATGCTTCCAAGACACGCTCGTCGCCCTACCACGAAATTTGTGTCTTCGCAAGCGTTTATTACAGGGAAGAAATGATTCCAGGGATAGATTACCGGAATATTGACCATGAACGCCAGGACAATCTCGACTGATTTGTAACGTTTTGTCACGACCAGATCCGCAAGCTTCTGACGGTGTCTGAAAAGCCTCTTATGCAGGGCTTCTAGTGAGGGTGAGAAAAGCGCCGATGCCGCAGCTATTGACGTGAAGAGGAAGGCCGAGCGCCTGCGAACAAAATCAACAGTGTGAAGCACCGGATCAATTCCCCACCTTGTATGTGCGAGATTGTCGAAAAAGCTGGCGTAAACGTTAGTCTGCAAAGTACCACCAAAAAAAATACGAAGGGGTTATTTTACTATGTGAATAGCACCTCGGACTCAGCAAGTGTGAGGAGACCAAGCTCGATAGGATCTATATCTAGACCAACATCGAGACGAGGTTGGAAACGACCGAAGAACACGGGCAAGTTGCCATCGTGGTCGCCGCCGAGCGCTCTCTCTCGGCTCGGGAGAACCTTGGACGGCAAGTGGTCTACAGTGGACCCATTATTGGAGGCCCTGATCGAAGACAAAAGCTCCGACGTCCTCGCAAGCAGCTGTAGCGGATTCTCAGCATCGTCCAAATTCAGCTGATCATCATCTACGGTTTGGGAGACACAACAACCGTCGCGCGAGTCGGTCTGTGAGGGTGGGGTCCCGTGAGAAGTTGATGAATGCTGAGGGGATGGGATGGTTCCATCATGACGGCGTCCATTCGCGCCGGAGCTGGAAGTTTTCTGACTTCGCTCGGCGCTGAGGAGGTCCCGGCTCCTCTCGAGGAGATATCTCAACTCGATAGACTGCTCAGAGTTCTGAATCTGATCAGAACCAGGATGAGTCCTCTTCAAGGCCTGTTCGATCTGGAACACTGCTTTTTCCAACCCCGAGTGTTTACTGAGGATACTAAATTAGCAGATGGACGCGGCGGTCAGTAAGCAGGAATGAATTGGGTACTTTTTAACTCCCTTATGCCGACCAACATGAAACAAAGGTGCTCTGCATTCAAGCTTGCGTAGGATACAGCGAGAGCAGGTGGTGGACCCATCAGGCCGCACACACTTGACTTTGGACTTTTTGCAGTTGAAACATGATGCCAAGCGCTCTTCATCCTTGGACCCGCCGTTGGATACTGCCCAGGGCGACGTTTCCGACATGACAACGAGAGACGACTAAACTAGGGCGGCGAACATGACAGCGGGGTCGAAGCAGTTAATATGATCAGGCGGGCGACCATAGCAGCAACAACTTTCCGACGAGAGAAGAGAGGCCTTGAATTTGTTGATTAATAACGCCGTAGAGTAGAGTAGATGTCTCGGATAGGTGCTGTGCTCGAGAAGATAACGAAGTCAGCCGGTCAGTCTCTCGCAGATATATGAGACGTTTACTTATTTCTGTTCAAGTCCCTTCTAAGTTCCAAATAAGTAAGTAAGTGGGTTGGCTGCATATCCACCCCCACCTCGAAATACCTAGGTACCCTGGCGGCAAAAACTCGACGGGATTGGATGCCATCCCATGCCATCTCATGTCCACTGCCTACCTAACCTAGTAGATTAGAAGAGTATTAGCACAGCATGAGGGTATGTATCCAGAATCGCCATCTACGTGCTTGAGTCTTTATCACACCTAACCTAGGTAGGTATTCGCCCATCTTGTAGGGGTATATACCTAGGTAGTCTACGGATTGATTACCCTGGTACGTAGAACCTTAGCTAATAGTTACGAGGAAATATACCCATTGTATTGTATGCATACCCATAGCGGGTGACGTACATGCACGGGTCAACATACAGCCGATGTTCTCTTAATCACATGTATACCACTATACGCGCTCCTATAAATACAATCATACATAGTACTTGCCCATGCATATTTGGAACGAGATCACTTGCATCTATATTGCACGTAGGTGGTCATCTAGTTGAGAATTTACACCTATATATGTTTAGATGCTCCCCGAGAGACCTCATTCGTCATCGAATGTCGCCGATGTACCTAGTGTAGTGTAGACGTCCATGTCCTCCACACTATCCTCCACAGAATCCTCCGCTAGAATCCTCCGCACGCCAGCCCTATTTCTCTTATACTAAGTATTCTAAAGCGGAATCTGCCGCGAGAGCGCCATCTACATAACATAGGGCGAGCCACCCATCCCTCTAACTTACCTATATCAGCCCTTGTCTCTCTTCTATTCTGGACTGTGTACGTCCACTGGGTACGTCCACACATTATGGTAATTGCTCCGTCCGAGCTAGATCATTACCGTGCAGCATCTATTGAACACGCACTAGAGATAGATGGCCTCGAGGGACGGCAGTACTGAGCACACTTCATACCGTATCATACAGGCATTGAAACGGGTTGTGAAACAAGACGACGATGTAATGTAAGTACATTGTAGATTTGTGGATTTTACAGGCTAGGACTAGGTCAATGCTGGCAGAGTGGCCATATACTCCTCACAGTGGATGCCTCATGTCAATTACCTCCCATCACCACCTCGACAACATCAATACCCACACTATTGGCTTCATTTAACTATTGATATTTTTAAACCCGTGGGCTTGACCACTAGATGCCTAGGCAGAAGTCTAGCGTACTTCATCTCCACGATCATGCACTCAGACGGGGATAGGGCGGCGTAAGCCCGCGTACTACGGCGTTAAGGTACGCGCCATGTAAAACGTGAGTCTCATAAAAAATTAGTATATCATACGTAGCATTCCGTTTGTGAAATCAAAATATCCATTTCTCATTACTCATAGATTAGCATCATCTACTACATATCAATTTTCAATTTTTACTGATAATATATGTATCGATTCCCTTACGACTCATGGTGCATAGCCCTATCGAAACACTAGTAAAATGCATTTAATTCTCACTGGAGCAACGGTAAGCTGCTTATACAATTCGAATAAATATTTCTTCTCACAATCCCATTCTCTTGTGGACGTCAAGAAGCATAGCACTAAGACGGATTTATAGGGTTTGGTAGGGTCTGGCGTATTAGACGCCATGATCAAGATGAAAGATATTACCAAGATCTCAGTATTGAGCCGAAGGCCAGTAGCTATGGCCGATGATGCAAAAGACCCTCGGATCAGCGTCATTATTCACAACGACTTCACCAAATACGATTCTGCAGTCCTCGACAAGTTGAAGGATGCTCGAGGATGTGTATGGGCCTGTAAGTCAACCCTAAATAAATTTCTTCTTTGCTAGAGTGAACACTCCAGCCCGAGGTTATTCTATCACATTGAGACTCTATTAACCGTGATTTGTTTAATCTTACCGGGGGCAGTTACTAACTCTTAGCACTATAGTGGGCATCAGCCAAACCCAAGTCAGCAAAGAGTAAGTTGGCCCCCAAACGATTATTGTGATGGCTCATGCCACCTACCAAACGAATATCTAACCCGCGAATAGCGAGTATATAAAGATCACGAAGGACTACGCACTAGCCGCAAGTGAAGCCTTCCAAGAGCTAGCTCGCGAAAATGAGCCCTTCCATTTTGTCTACGTCTCGGCCGTCGGAGCGACGACAGACCCGGGTCGGTTCTCACCAATATTCACTCGCGTGAAAGGCGAGACGGAGATCGCGCTCGCGGCACTACGCAAGAGGAACCCCCTATTCCACGCTAGCTCTGCGCGTCCAGCGGCCGTGGATGGAAGCGCGCACGAAGCAATACAAAAATACCGCCCCACAGCGCCGCTGGTGTACCGCGCGCTCGCCCCCTTCCTATATGTGCCTCTCCGGTTTGGACTGTCTAGTATTCACAGTCCCACTCAGCCACTAGGTCGATTCCTCACCGAAATGGCCATGGGCAAGCATCCGATTGCCTCGCCGGCGCAGGACATATCCATGATTGGCCAATTCCCCATATTAGAAAACTCGGCCATTAGACGACTCGTTGGGTTGGATTCCAAGTAAGGTGCAGTGTATTTTTCTTTAACAATCATGTATATATATATATATATATATATATATACTAGACGGCATTCGTGATTGCCAGCTTAGACAGGTGGATGGCCCTGTACAGTACGATAGGCGCTCGTAGGTCGCAAGAATTATGACGCGCAGAATAACTGCTATGTAACACCAATTGTGACTACATTGCTAGCGCATAGCGTCTCTTGGCCAGTTCTATATCCATTAAGCCCTACATGTGCCAAACGCTCGCTATAGGACGTGTTAATACTCAAATCTCCATCTAGGATCTACGTCCCCCTGCCAATCTGAAATCTCACCCACATCCATGATCTCTCCCGCTATCGACGCGCGTCGCTTATTCTCCTTACTTAATACGACGGCCAGAACCGTTACGACGATGGCGTTGGCCAGCAGGTAGCCAAGCGCGAACGAATGGCCCACGATGAACCGCGGTCCATCGTACGTCCGGTACAGCTGAGTCCCTACCACGGCGCCGATATTCCCGATACTAATCTGCATGGCGGTGGCGGTTGCCCGTTTCGTCTGGCCAGACACGTTGATGGTTGGCCAGGATAAAACAAGAGCTGATGCGGGATATATCCCTCCTGCTGCGAAGAACACGGCCACGTAGCTCACACCCGGCCGTGCTACGGGGTCTATATTACCAAGCAAGATGGAGTATCCGATAGCAGCGAAAATAGCCGAGCCCCCGATGAACACCGCCCGCTTGCCCAGACGCTCCGATAACACGGCTACACCTACTGTTGTCCCGAATGCGAAGGCATACGGGGGTACAGTAAGCAACTGTGCTATCGCTGCCGTGTAGCCCAAGTTTTTAATGATTGTTGGCTAAAAGGTTGATTAATACAGTCTTTTCTAAATGAACCGTGTCTGCGCTGACTCACTAGAAATAAGGATAGCGTGTATAACGGGAGACTCATAGTGTGGAATCCTAATCCATACAACCAGCATTTGGGGTCTCTCAAGGCCTCACGGACAGCGGCCCAGCTGAAGTCTTCTTGGTGCGTCGCGTCGCTGTCTGCTGCCAGTCGCTGACGTACTAGCTTCCGCTCATCATCGTCTAGAAACTTGCTTGTGTCCGGATAATTATGAATAAACCCGTAGGCCGTGGCGGCGATAAGAACCGTCGCGATACCCTCCTATCACGATTGTCAGTCTCGATGGACTCGGGGCGACAGAGAATTAAACAAACCAGTATAAATATCCAGCGCCATCCATTCGCCCACACCACGCCCTTCAATCTCCCGATTCCCTGGAGAAAGTTAGCCGTAGAGTTTTTCCCGAGAAGCAACAGTCTAAGGCGCTTACGTAGGCAAGGGCACCACCGAAGGCACCAGCTAACGATGCCGCACTAAAGAAAAGGGCTACACGGTATTGCCGTTCTCTTCTCTTATACCACATAGAGAAGTAGTAGGTCACGCCCGGAAACAAACCAGACTCCGCTACGCCGAGGAAAAACCTAGCCGCTAGAAATCCCGCCTCGTTTTGTACTATGCCCATCAATGTAGCGACTACTCCCTATAAAAATATAGATTAGTCATGGAAGCGGCACTGCTAGATGGGTTATGCTGTATCGCCGACAATAACGCCTGATTCTTCGGGAGTTGAAACACGTTTTTTAATCCTGCGTAGCACAGTTTTAAAGTACCTACCCATGCGATGGTCAGAGTCGGGAGCCAGATTCTCGGGCTCGTCCGCTTCAGAATTATATTGCATGGAATCTATCTTCTATCAGCTTTATTCACGTCGACTGGGCTCGTGGAGCGTGGGTCTTTACCTCAAACAGTACGTATCCGACGAAATAAAGACTGAGCCCCGTGAGGTAATGATCCCCAGCTATATAGTTCATCGTCAGAAATAGCTGTTGAGGATTTACAAGTGGTGACCTACGCATGCCCAAATCTTCCAAGAGGCCTTCGATTCTAGCATTTCCCACTGCGATATGTTAGGTTAGACTAGAGGTTGAGTTAAATAGTCATCATGGATTGATCCTACCATTGCTCCGGTCCAGGAAACTGAGCAAATATAGAAGACTATATAACAGCCGCCCCGTTAGTGTCAATTATATGTTTTCTAGCCCTTGGCTTATACTAGTTCATTTGAGGTTAGATAATCTTACTCACGCAACAGCTGGTAATAGATGTACATCGATCTTCCTCAGCAGCGACTTCTCGTTGACCACCGGCCCAGCCGTCTCAGAAACAGATGCCTCGGGGCTCTGGGAAACGTTCCCCGTCTGGTCTCTGTCTTTCTCCGCCATAATGGATAAATATTGAAGCCAACCTATTTCGCGTCGTCGACCCGTAACGAGAACTCTACCAAAAAGCGTGTGCTAGATAACTAGGTACCATGAATGCGTGCCTGGTTAACTTAAAGACCTGAAAAGTAACTTCCACTGCGGATTTTATATACGACTCGTCGTGAGAACGATGGCGTCAGAATTTACCAACCTCCATTAGTGGGAGGAGGTTAGATAACGATATGGTCAAATGGAAACTGCATTGCTCTTCTGGCTTATGATTGGGTCCGACGGAGCACGCCTTAACAGCGTGGTGATCACGACATAAGCATGGGATACATATTGTCTCACTATCTAAGTATTTGGCATTACTATCATACCTTCTGCACATAAACATTAGGAAGAGTTCGCGAGCTATCAATCTGTGAACATTAATCTCATGACGGGTTACAAAGATCGACATTTTGCTTGCCATAGTTACCGACGATGTTGACCTTCTTAATCAGTTCCGGATTCCATTTCGGGCTTTTCCATCGTACTCACTGGGATTCGTAAGTTTATGGATGAAGCCAAAAATAATTATGGTATCCTTTACGCCGGTATTGCTAATGATAACTCCTTCTCTAGCGGTTCAGACCACATAATTGCCGCCAAGCATGTGGCCATAGACAACCCTCAAAAACAAGGCGTCGTACTAAACCTAGCAGGATTTACACTTAACGGCTCTCGATTATCTCATATATTTTCCACCTATGAACACATTTGCCTAGTGATCATAACGATACCCGGCCCAGTTAGATACCTACCTAGGTTAGGTATCTAGCTAGAAAACTCTCACAGTCTTGATACGTTGGTACCGTTGAATAGCTTACCTACGAAGATAATATAAAAATTTCCCTACAAATGGCGGGTTATAGATACTCAAGAACAATTTAGTCCAACTTCCATGTTACCCACCCAACGATACCCATGTCGCTACAGACATTTCGGAGGAGTCGCAGCAGAAGGGCACACACAAATGCGTGACATAGCTCGTGAGCAGATTAGAACGGCTTAGTAGGCGGCACGCTCCTCAATGTAACGGACAAGTGGCCGTCACTCTTGTCACCTGTCGTTGCATTCCAGTGCAGAGACCATATCTTCTTCGACTGTGTCGGGAGCACGTACCACAAGCCGTGGAGAGTGCCGTCCGCGCTTAGATGTAGCGCCGTGGCACCGTAGAATATGAATCCGGATGTATCCGTGTCTGGGTTCGGACTGTCCAAGGTCTTGCTCTTGAAGCCAACTTGATGTGACGAGGACATCGATGCCGGAATGAAGAACGCTTTGTTCGACCATGACGGAAACCCGCGGCTCGTTTTCATATCGGGATTGCCGATAAGACCGTCGTTGGGGCCCGCGGTGACTGTATACACATATGCATAAGCACCTATCCAGGTAGGCACAGACGTTGGAGTCTCAGTGGCTTACACAAAACACTGGCAGCTTCGTCGTCATCCATTTGCATCTGGTCGCCAATGAAGGCCGCATCTTCAAACGTCTTGTTATTACTCGATATGCTCCTAATAGCCGGTTTTTATTGCTCACCATGGGAATAGAAAACTTGGGCACCTCCGATACCTGCGCCATAGGCATAGAGTCCGAACTGGCCACTAGGGGGGGGCGGATCTCCTCGTTCCTAGCAAACCACCGAGGACGAGGCGCGCTCCCAAGATGACGAGGAAACTTTGATGGACTAACATATTGTAACGTTATGAGTGAAATAGAAGTGTTATTCGATGTAAGGCCACAGAGATAGACAGGAAGAGAGTGCAATCTACACTATCGACATAGTAGTCTGTATCTAACGAGGATATCCATCTAGACGATCTCCAGCGGCAGTCCGCCGTTAAAATAAACTACGGTAGGGCCTCGCGGCCCCCACTTCGTCGTTGCTTAACAGATTATGACATAGAATTTAGTCAGTAACTTATTTCGGTGCTCGTTACGGGCTGCCCGAGGGGCCGGATCGCGCGCTGTAGCTAGATCGGGGTCGGAATGAGGAGGCGAAAACGAGGCCGGAAGGGAGCGGACGAATTCAGCCGAGTAGACGGGTCACATGCAGGGGAAACGCGACCCGACGCGCAGGCCCCTGCGCCAATGATAGACATCCGCACCATTCACAGATATTAAATGATGGGGGTGAGGTGGGAAGGAAATATAAGTTCAATCTAGAATCTACAGCCTTAAGGGGGCACTCACAGTTATGTAAAGACTTGGTCATCTGCAAACCTTGGGTTAGTCTGAGCGCTGCTACATTATTTACCTAGGTAGAATAATATTTGGATAGGATTACGTGGAAGGAATAAGCGATTGATATTTCCATTTAGATATATTATAACATCTTCGTGTTAAGACCGTCAATAGACAGATCCTACATCTAGTTGGCTACGGTGTGTTTACCCCGATGAAACCCACCACCTTCTAGTTAAGATTCAATGCTAAGAATACGACGAAGACTGCCTTTATTCTTAGCAACACCGCCACAACTGACCTCCAATCCGCACCTCCTATAGACATTAGATAAAGTAGTCCCTTCTTTTCATACTCACGACATATACCCCACCCCTATACTCTTCCTGACGACCGTTTTCTGGCGATCGTGAGTAAGCCCTTCCCGTACTACACTACAAAAATCTAAAGATATGAATACCCATTACACTCCGATAAACGCTGTCTAAGCAATCACTAATAAAGATGACAAATGCCCCTGGTGTTACATGATGTGATCCAAATATAGCAGTAGCTAAAAGATATTCGGGATTCTTTATCAACCCCCCGCGAATCCTTGTCACATGCCTATTGTCCGCCTTTCAAAATAACCGGTGGTTTAGTTTTCATAGTTTCACGTATTGGCATGGCTACCAATGTTAGGTCGGATATGGCTAGTAGCATTGCGTGGATAGCTATGACGATGAGACCTACTTGTGGCCACGAAGCTTTTTTTTTTGGGGCGGGGCGGTGTTAAAGGACAATCAAAGTCTAGGATCGATGTTAACTGATTTGGTTATAATGCAGGTGGTTATAAGCCTTAGATACTTCAGAACATTTTNAAAACGTTTAAATTTGATTAAATAAAAGAAATTTAGGTTTTATACACTAATAAGAAAAAAAAACGCTTTGCTAAATTACTTTCTTTTAGGTAAAATATAAATGCCTTAATATTATACTTAAAGATAAAAAGTTTATTAACGTTAAGCTAATTCACTTA
>WUBL01000237.1:0-42692 GCA_011057905.1 Xylaria multiplex | reverse complement strand
TAAATTGTATAAAGATAAATATTATTTTTATAAAATAAATTAATTATTTTTATAAAATAAATTAATAGATAATATTAAAAGATATAAAATAAAAACATTTTTATTTTTTTCCTTTTTTTTTTATTTTATAAGAGAATTGGCCGAGTGGTTGAAGGCTGCTGTCTTGAGCACAGATATGGATTATTTCCATCAAGGGTTCGAATCCCTTATTCTCTGCTATGTTTTTATCTTATATTTTTTGCAATTAAATATAGTGAACTCTCATTAGCTCAAGGGTAGAGCAGAATACTTCTAATATTCCGATTTTAGTTCGAATCTAGAATGAGAGTCTTTACATAAAGTCACTATTATAATCTATTAATAATAAAATAGTAGTTTTACATGTTTTTTAATTAAATTTTGAAGTTTTAGTGTTATAAAATAGATTTATTGTTTGCACCTTTCAAGTTCGCAAGGGTGCATTAATTATGAACTGAAGTACGGATTAGGGCCGGGTAGGTTAGGCGCTGCAATTGGGATGCAGAGGGGTTACATCCGAATCGGAATATAAAATTTTTAGTGATATAAACTACATATATTAATGTAAAAGTTGTAATTAACGGAAAAGGTTAGAATTTAAAGCAGCCCTTTAAAAAAAAATATATTTTTTTNTTAGCGGCGGAGCTGCGCCCCTGGGAGCTAACAATATGAGTTCGAGTCTCATCAACTTTTTGAGTAAATAACTTAGTCTTTAGTAGCTTCGTACTANTTTTTTTTTATTAGTAATTTAAATATGAGAAATTTTGAAAATTTTATTTTGGTTAGAGAGGATTGCTATATTATAAATTTAAATTTTTTTTGAGCTGGAGATTTTAATCTTTGTTTATTAGAATTTATAGGTGAGCATTGCAGAGCTNAAAAAAAGAAAAGATGCTTACAATGAATGTGATATATATTTAGAGTTTTACGATATCCTGTTATCAAGTGAAAATCGTAAAACTATACCTTTTTTATATCCATATATTGATAAAGCATTATCATTTAATCAAATATTTGAATTGTATTTGTATGTATATAATGTAAATTCTATTTATTTACGCATAAGTAAATTATAATTTTATGTATGCACGTATATTAAGCAGTAAACGTGCTATTTTTTTTATAGGTGATAATAAATACAAGAATAGATCTAGAATTATTTAATAAAAATTATGTAAAAGATATTTCTCTTTTTTAAGTGAAACAGAGTGATATAACCTAGATGAAGAAGGTAATATAAATAAACCTTTAATATAAAAACTGGAAAATTATATAAAGATAAATATTATTTTCGTAATATGAATTAAAAGTTAGTTTTGTAAAAAAAACACAGATCATAATTTAATAGTTTCGATGTTTTACCGGCCCCGGCGCACATAACATTAATTTTAGACTCAAAAAAATTTGGCAATAATAGAGAGAAATCTCAAAATCCTTTGGGTAAAATTTTACTCTTTAAGCCCCAGACTGATCTCTGGGTTTCATAATTGCTTTGATTTGCGGACAAAAAAAAACCCAAATTTGGAACAAAAAATTTTGTTTAATTTACGGATGTTTATAAAACAAAAAAACACACACAAAAGGAATAGCATGGACTAATTTCCTTTAATTCCAGATCTTTATAAACAACAAACCAAAAAATAAGGAAAAAAAAATCCTTTTAAAAAGACTCATTTTACCGGCCCCGGCGCAGCCGGGGACGCCTAGCACACGCCTTGTTGGTGTGCGCAAGGCTAAAGAAAGATATTTATCGTCCTATAAAAATTAAGTAAATTCGACAAATAATTTAATGTATTAAAAAATTATTAATTTAATACATTTTTATATACAACCTAATGGTCAGATTACTAGGTGTTCTTAGTAATTAGTCAGTTCAATTCTGAAAGGTTGTTTAGGTTAATATGAACCATTATATATACATTAAATAAAAATGAATGAAATTGAAATTAAAACCAGTTAAATCCTATCATAATGCAGAAATATATAGATTTATGATCTATGAAGAAAATAAAAATAAATCAGGTGTATACCGTTGAACTAATTTAATTAATAAAAAATCTTATGTAGGAAGCGCTAATAATTTATTAGGAAGACTAATAAATTATTTTTCTCCTAGTTTTTTAAAAAGGGAAATCTTGAAAGGGAAAAGTAAAATTAACAATGCATTGTTAAAGCATTGTTATGTAAATTTTAGTTTAGATATATTAGAGTATTGCGATAAAGATGTCTTATTAAAAAGAGAACAATACTATTTAGATTTATTGAACCCTGAATACAATATTTTNAAAAAAAGCAGGCTCACGCTTAGGGCATAAACATTCTGAAGAAGACAGAATGAAAAAGAGTTTGGCACGAATGGGTGAGAAAAATTATATGTACGGTAAGCATGTTTCAGAAGAAACCATTGAAAAGAAGGTTGAATAATATAAAAATAATCCAATGACGCTTGAAGCTAGGAATTGAATATCTTTAACTAATAAAGGTATCATCATAAAAGTTTACGGAAAGAATCAGAATTTTATAAAAGAGTTTTCCAGTATTAGAGAAACAGCAGAACACTTCGGGGTAGGTAAGAGTTTTATACGTGAATATATAAAGAATAATAAAGAATTTAAAGGTTTTACTTTTAGATCTGAAATTAAAAATAATAAAGTAGGAATTTTTAACCCTAATAAAGAATTAATAAAGGTCTTTAATAATGCCAGGCAAATATCTAAGTCCTATAGTATACCAAAAACTACTGTATATAGAAAAAGGTAAATTGTATAAGGATAAATATTATTTTATACCTCTACGTAGTGCGCTACAATATAAATAATTTATTAAAAATACAGATTATAATTTAGAATAATCTTTCTTTTTAACTAAGAAGGGCTCAAAATTTATAGAGATAGATATTAAATTAAAGGCATAAGTACTAGAATAGAGGTATATGATACAAATAAGAAATTGATAATTATCGAAGATAATGCTAAGATAATAAGTTTAGGCTTAAATATACTTATATCTACTTTATATGAATATATAATATCAGGTAAATTGTATAAAGGTAAATATTATTTTGTAATAATAATAAAGATTATTATTATTTCACAGATTATAGTTTAAACGGTAAAATCCCTTCTTTGGGAGAAGGAGATTCTGATTCAACTTCAGATAATCTGATATTAATGATACCTTATATATAATAAGTAAGTAGGGGTGACCTGACAATAATAATACCTTACCTACTAGTTCAGGTAATTTGAATAGAGTTAAGATTAAGGTTAAGGGAGGAGCCCTAAGGGTCTGATCTTTAAAGTAGAAGAGGAACGTGTGCGATTCACGTAAAGTCTTAGGGGTCTGATGTCCTTTGGGAGGAGAGTGCCTGAGTGCAAATCTCAGTGATCTGACATTTAGTTAAGATTATACAGAATCGTGATAATCCGATACCAAAAATTTATAGTGATATAGTGTACTGGATATAGAAAAATATTTATATAATATATAAATAAGTATACAAAGAGACTATTAAGGATCCCTGGAATAAGCTATGTATTAAAGAGTGATAAAAATATNAAAAAAATTTATGTATTAAACATATAAACTCTTAGAGAAATTAAATAATAAACGAAGGCGAATTGAAATATCTTAGTAGCTTCAGGAAAAGAAATCAAACGAGATTCTACAATTAGTGTGAATGAAAGTAGAGTAGCCTATATACTCCATAGTATACAAATAAGTAAAATGGATACAAATCTGTTTAAATATTAAGGGGAACCTTCCTCTAAGGCTAAATATAATACATAAGCGACAGTGAATAAGTACCGTGAGGGAACGGGTTGAAATAGTAGTTTTATAAGCAGCTCGAGCTAAGGCAAGAGCGTACCTTTTGCATAGTGCGACTTGAAAGCCGTAGATGACAATGAAGTGTGATTCTTCCAGCAATACTCCTTGCTGACCCTACCTGAACATGCGTCCGAAGTAATTTGGAGGTCTGAAGCTTCAGGGACAATGGCCGTGCGCTTAGGGTAAAGAGATTATGGTAAATGAAAATGAAGATGCGTATACGGCCCGTAAAAGGTGATGTCACTTTATAAGAAACCGACAAGGTAGAATGAAGTTAAAACGTGCACAAGGACATTATGAGTCAAGAACGAGGCGGTTATGCAGCCGGGTCGGAGTTAAAAAGGCTCACGGGTCAAAGTATCTACCTAAGATCTCGCATAAATTTGTGTCGTCTACGGAACAAGGTAAGCCCTTAATCCTCTGACACATCAGAATCTAAGCCTCAAACTAGAATGGAAGGAAATCGAAACTTACGTTTATAACTATCAAGGGCCTTGTACATTTAAACCTATAAGGAACCGGGTAAGATGTGAAAACTATAAGAGAGAGGAACCAGACATGAAAAGAGAGGGGAAGAAATGGAGCGTGACAGAGGTGATCTATAAAACGTAAAAGTAGAAGTGATCATATCGGATTCAGGGTAGAAGATTGTCCAAATAGCGAAAGCAAGCCGGTAATAGGCTTGATAGAACCATGGAAATGGAAATATTCAATTCGAGAGAATGCTGACTTGGACAGCGTGGTCATCGTAACTACGAATAACCTGAAACAAGCACCAACCAGCCCGGGTTCATAAGCTAAGTCATTGGCTAGGTGAAACGAAGCAGTATCGATTTATCGACGGAAGGACTTGTCAAGTGGATATTACTTTAGACGAAACAGAAATCAATTAAAAATCAAATCATCCCCGGATGTTGACATGAGCAACGGAACGAAGAGAACATGGCCTAGGTACAATTAAAGACTTCGATAGAATCGTTAGTTTCCTAGGACTAAATAACAAACCAAACGAATTGAATCGGCTCATAAAGTTTGCGTGAGTCAAAGGCGCGGTTAAAATGAGTAACCAACAAACCAATAAAGACATTAGACAATCCCCACTCAAGTCAATCAATTAAAAAAAAAATAAATAAAGAAATGACAATGACAAAAACAAGCAATAAAACAATGAAAAAAANGAATGTACGATGGCGGAAAAGAAAAGACAATGTGATCGACAGAAAAGAGAGATCGAAGAGGAATAGTCAACCTAAGATGCTCAAATCTGACGAAAGACCAAATAATGGTCGAAGAAAAAAAAGGATGAAATGATTTAAATTGAAGAAAGGTAGAAGCTAAAGTGAAGAAACTTCAGGAGAAAATAGTTATCGCTAGAATAAATGAAGATTTTAAAGAAATTTATAGATTACAATGAGTATTGGTACAATCTCTAGAAGCTAGAGCAATAGCCATCAGGAAAGTTATAACCAATAAAGGAGGAAAGACTGTGGGTACAGACGGAATAATATGAGAGGGATCAAAAGATTATTGACAAGCTATACAAGAATTAGGGAAAATAGTAGAACATCCAGAAAAATATCAAGCTAAACCTTGAGAAGGGTATTAATACCCAAAGGAAACACGGGTGAGATGAGACCACTGGGAATACCTACACTACTCGACAGGACAGTACAGGCGTTATACCAATTGGGGATTGACCCTGTGGTAGAAACAGTCTCAGATCCGAACTCTTATGGATTTAGAAAAAACAGATCCACACACGACGCCATAACCGCAATCAGAAGCCTGCTGGACAAAAAGGATCACCCAAGATGAATCTTGGAAGTGGATATAAGGAAATGCTTCGATCGAATAGATCACGAATTTATACTAAAAAACACTCCAATGATACACAAGATGATACTGGAACAATGGTTGAAATGCGGAGTAATGGAAGAAATGAATTTTATAGATACGACCGAAGGTACTCCACAAGGAGGGATCATATCACCAGTACTATGCAACATAGCATTAAATGGACTGGAATCAGAAATGAAAAAAAACATTCCCTCTAAAAAAGGGAATAAGTTCAGGAATCCATCTAATTAGATATGTGGATGATATGATAATCACTGGAAAATCTGAGGAACTGCTATACAAGGCAAAAGACGTGGTAGAGAAATTTCTGAAAGAGAGAGGACTTCAACTAAACGAAAAGAAGACCAGAATAACTAATATTAAAGAAGGATTCGATTTCCTAGGTTTCAATCTGAAGAGAAAGAAGAAGAACCCGATATTCAACGAGCTAAGCGACCAATCAACAGTCCTAATAGTCAAGCCCAATAAAAAGGGAATGACTAAGTTCAAAGATAGCATAAGGCAAATAATCAAAAGAAACAAACCATTCATTAGCATCATCAAAGCAGTAAATCCAATAATAAGAGGATGGGTTGAACATAAAAGAATATCATACCATTCTCAAGCGGATTTTATCAAGCTGGATCATTGAATATATATAAAGATGATGTACTGAATAAAGAAACAAAAACCCGGAGCATATATAGAGGTGTTAAAGAAACATCTAACCGCCACAAGCAGTAGGAAGTGAAATTGAGGAATACACGCCCAAAGAACCATAGTAAACTTAGCAGAAACAGCTATAATAACTATAAGACCTTTGAAATTAGATAGGAACCCTTATCTATACAAAGATCAAGAATATTTCCTAAAGCGAAGAGAAAAACTCATAGATAGTAAATTTAGAGCTGCCGTACTAAAGAAGTTCTCACACAAGTGTCCCCACTGTGAAGAACCTTTGAACAACGGAGAACCAATGGAATTTCATCACATTATTCCAAAAAGTTCTGGAGGAAAATATACAATCGAAAATATACAACCACTCCATCGAGTATGTCATCAACAGATAACCTACCGATTTAACAAATTGAAAAGTATACTAAAAGAAAAATAAGAGAACTAAAATTTGGACCTTTAAAATCGACAAATATTGGCTAAAGAAGAATAACGAGTCTCCACAGAAGAGAGATAGTGAATACTTATAAGAATGATTGCGCGAGCCGTGTGCGTTGAAAGACGCACGCACGGTTCTAAGGGGGGGGAAAGCCTGCGAGGGCCTACCTATCCCAATATGGGTCACCAAGTTAACATTAGATGCGAGCAATTTGCGTAGTTAAACCGATGATCAAAAATGAATTAGTGTCTAAAGTTAGACCCGAAGCTAGGTGATCTTACTATAGTCAGGATTGTGCGACAAGAAGTTGTATGTGCCAATGTGGTGAGATTCCACCGGGAATGTATCTAGTCCCCGAGCCTAGTCACGGGTGCTGGAAAGAAGTTTATCTTAATATTCGTAATTCTATGATTATTAATATAAGTGAATTGAAAGTGCTAAGCCGTGATAGATAATCGTACTTTTTTTTTAGGCTTACCTTACTAAGGCAAGGTGAAGTTAGTGAAAAGGTACGTTGAATAAACAATAGGCTAAAATTATCTAAACTATGAAGAACGAAAGTAAAGTATGCGAAGAGGCGGTGTTTTAAATATAAACTAATTTGGACCTAGGTAGTTGTAATTTTTGTTTAGAAGTATTACTCTAAACTTAAATTATTAGAAGAGTAGGAGATTAATTACGATCCTTAGTTAATCCTAGATACCTAACTACTCCATCGTATAGCATACCTTCTAAGGTTGAAGATTAAAGTGGTTCATACAGAACTTGGTAAGCCCCAAGTCCACTTTTTATTGTAAATTATTCACAATAAATAAGAGGCATTGTATAATAACTAAAACAATGTAACGGACTGGGGGTAGAGGAGTCTTTAAAAAGCAAATGCGCGTGAGTAATGATCGCGATAGAGTAGATTAATACTATTCTGAATTATGATTTAATAAATATTATACAAATAAAACCTAGCATTATCATTAGCATTATCGTTAGCTTAAGTATTTAACATTAGTGAGAGATATGAAGACAAAGGGTACATTATGTAGACCTAACCATCGAATGGTAAACGATTCTTCTGGGCTGACACCCCTGTAGAGTCGAGGGCATACTTTTGACAGAATTCTCTAACTATCCGCGAGTAATGGTAAAACCATTGCACCTTGAATATGAAAAATAGCTAAACTAATTAAATTGATGGTGAAACATGGCAAGAGAGGAATTCGTCTAGCGAAACGCCTCTAGTCATAAAGGTGACACTAGTCGGCGGTTGGATGTTTAGTTCTGAAAGCGAGTTGAAATACTTCCCTCGAGGGATAAAAGGCCCTTCGACAGACCTCGAACCAGGGAGAAACGGTTAGGTTGAATAATCAAGAGCTTAAACGGAGGGCAAAATCAAGGTACATTAGTTGACGCATTCGAAGTTACTCAAGGTATAATCGTAGATTATTCACTCGCTTTTAATTATTATTTAAACAAGTTTTCGTAAAATTTTTTAACAATTTATATAAACAAATACAATTTAATAGTCGATTTTTACATTGTTATAGCACAGTAACTGGATCTTTAATTAATGATCTAGGCAATAAAGCTTTGAGTCCTTGATTTATAACTGGGTTTACAGACGCTGAAGGATGTTTTTATGTAGGTATAACCAAAAGCACCAAAGTTAAAACAAATTGGGAAGTTCAGCCTTCTTTTAAAATAGAGTTACACATAAAAGATTTAGAGTTATTAAGATTAATACAAAATTTCTTAAAAGTAGGAAATATAAAAATTTTTAAAGATAAAGCTACATATTATGTTAATTCTTTAAAAGACTTAGATGTTATAATTAACCATTTTGAGCAGTATCCTCTTTTAAGTAAAAANCATGCAGATTTTTTATTATTNAAAGNCTGTAATACTACTTATGGTTAATAAAGAGCATTTAACGGAAGAAGGGTTATTAAATATAGTTAGTATGAGGGCTTCTTTAAATAAAGGGCTATCTGATAAACTAAAGGCTAGTTTTCCTGATATTATTCCAGCTATTAAACTTTCAGTTCCTTTTGTTTCTATAAAAGATCCTGAATGGTTAGCTGGATTTATCACAGGTGAAGGTTGCTTTTTGGTTGATATTTACAAAGCTAAAACTAAATGGGGAGTAGGTGTTACTTTACGATTTAAAGTCGCCCAACATAACCGTGATTTGGAACTTCTGAGATCTCTTGTAGCTTATTTTGATTGTGGTTCTGTACAAAAATCAGGAGACTCAGTAGGAGAGTTTAGTGTAGCTAAATTTGAAAATCTGGTACTTAAAATAATTCCTTTTATTGGAGAACACCCTGTACTAGGGTCAAAAGCTTTGGATTTCTCAGACTTTAAAAAGGTAGCCGACTTAATGAAAGACAAAGCTCATTTAAGTAAAACGGGGTTAGAAAAAATCTTAGCCATAAAATCACAAATGAATAGAGGTAGGTAGTTTTATTGCTCCCTTTTGACTTTATAAGGAGGGTTGCATGTATGACCTTTTAGAAATAGCTTACAATTTTTAAATTAGACACGTGGATTCAGAGCTTGTTTAATGGCCCGTAATATAATATTAATCGTTAATCATAATTCAAACAGAATATAGCTTCAAAGGGACCAACTAAAAAATAGCACCTTTTGAAGTAATTAATCAAATACTTAGACCGAAAGGTCGCTGACTTAAAGAATCGGTGACACCGTTTTATTGTTTCTTAGCTATAGCAATGGTAGCTTAGCTAGTAAATAGTAAAATTGCTAAAGATGGCTAGAAAGAAAAGCTTTTCTTTCGAGAGTGGTTGCCTGAGCGGTGTGAGCTGAAAGGTTCACGCACCGTTCTTGTGGGGGGAAAGCCTGTGAAGGCCTACCTATCCAGACATAAAAGTCCGAACGGGTAGAAAAATAAGGATAAGCTCTTATTATTAGCCCATGTGGAAGTGAACCTTCTGCAACATATCTTCAAATTGACGGGGAACCCCTAAGAGCAATCTTAACTAACTTAATATAGAGATATAATTAAGGGCGCAGGTAATGACTCGCGATATAGTAAAATAAAGATTGATTTACGCAAGTAGAATGGGCAATCCGCATCCAAGCTTCATTACTAAAAATGAAGAAGGTTCATCGACTATAAGGAGATAGGCCTTCTTTTAGTCAAAGGTGTGTATATAATCCACTAAAAGATTGCTTAAGATATAGTCAAGCCCCAATGGAAACATTGCAGGGTAATATATTTTATGTACGTACTACTGGAATATTTCAGTTAAATTCTCTTATTTTTTTTTNATACTTATACTGCATGGTGGTGAAATAAATGGTAAACAGGTTAAGATGCGTTCCTTAATTAAGTGTCAGCCCTTTCTTTAATAGATTGCGTCTGCTGTATAAAGGTTTAGAAGTTCCTTATACAGTTAGTATGGATAAACGAGACCACAGAAGGCACTAATAAGTAAAAGAGCCAAACAAACAGTTCGAAATTGCGACAATAGGCTTGTGGCTGCATTGAAGTAGGTTGGAAGATATCCTCGCTCAGGTGTAAAACCNTGGCGGGCCTTGTAAGCGCATGAACGAGTGAAAATAGATACCGGAAAGACTCTGCTTCCTGTGGAGGCATCTGATTCCTAAAAACCTACTTATATATACAAACAATGAAAAATTTGAAATTAAATGATATAGTTATGTTGGATTTATGTCCTATAGTTAAGTATAACGACGCTGATTTAGTAAAAAGTGCAAATTTTAGCAGATAACCGTAAAAAAGTAGGTGTTTATCTTTGAATAAATAATGAAAACGGAAATAAATATGTTGGAAGTTCTGTTAGCCTAAGCGTTAGAATGTATAGTTATTATAGTTTACGTTCTTTAGCAAAAAGTAATAGACCTATAGATAGAGCGCTTTTAAAATATGGGTTTTCTAGATTTTCGTTGTATATCTTAGAATACTGTGCTTCTGAAAATGTACTTGAACGTGAACAATATTATTTAGATATAATAAAACCTGAATATAATATTGTCGAAAAAGCTGGCTCTACAGTAGGTTATAAACATACTGAAGATTCTTTAGCCAAAATGAGAAATTTTGTGTTAAGTGATGAAGTTNAAAAAAAGAAAAGCTAATTCAACAGCTAATGCCTCGGCTGCTAATAGAGTACCTATTATAGTTGAAAATATTAAAACTAAGGAAATTTTAGAATATATCAGTATGACAGAAGCAAGTAAAGTTTTAGGTGTACATAAGAATGCAGTAGGACAAGCAATTTCATATAATAGGCTTATCAAGAAAACGTTTCGTGTAACAAAAAAAGTAGTTAATTAAAATAAAGAGAATAAAACATAAATAATATTGCCTGTAAATGGATAGTTTAAACTATTTAGGGAGAAATTTCTTAGCTTTACCTTAATATTAAGGTTAAAGAGAAAATCTGTATCGTAGCAAAGATATCCGAAGAATTATGGTAAGTATAGTGAAAGACAAAACTGACCTAGATAGCTGGTAAGTATTACAGTACTTCGTAGTAAGCCAGTTAGTAGATGTGAACCATCTGCTAGTCGTCGCACCGCGTCGGCAAAACCGTCAAATTGCGGGAAGGCCCTAAAGCAATTTCAACCAAACTAACCTAGTAATAGAGTTGGTGGCACAGGTAATGACTCGTGGTATGGTAAAATCGAAATTGATTATCTGTATGATTTACAGATGAATGGGTAATCCGCAGCCAAGTATCCTTTTCTTTCAATATTTTGAAAATAAGGTATGCAGTTCATCGACTAGATGGTGGTTGGCTTTGTTTTTCTTTATTCATTAGTAATAAAGAAAATATTAGCTTAAGGTATAGTCATGCCCATTGAAAGAATGATTATAATTTAGTATTTTTTTTAGTATTTTTTTTAGTATTTTAGTATTTTTTTNAGTATTTTTAGTAAATATTAGTATTTTTAAATATTAAATATTTACTAAATATTTACTAAAATTTTTTTTAGTAATACTAATATTTACTAAAATTTTTTTTAGATAATACTAATATTTACTAAAAAAAAAAAATCAATACTAATATTTACTAATACTAAATTAGTACTTAGTAAATATACTAATACTAAATACTATTAGTATTTTTTACAACCCTGGATGTAGGTACAGGGTGAAGTTGTGCTACCTCGCCTTCATACAATCAATATCACAGACTCTCATATCCAACAACGCAACAATTCAAACCTTCAACATAGAATTTTCCATATTCTAGTGCATTATAGCGTACTACTAGTATACTAGGAAACATTCTAGCGTCGCGGCTCAACATTAGCTGCTGGTACACTATGTAGATGCTATAGCGTACCCAAGTAGCATCCGTGGCATTGCAATGTCTCGGTACAATGATTCTTTTGAATGCCACGGGTAACCCCACCTGGGACCTGGGGAACTGCTTAAAGATCGATCCAGATTGGCCAATGCGAAAAGGGGTAGCTCCAGGATACAGTACATCGCTCAGGTACCACCACCTCCTGTAGTGTACCTTCTATAGCGTAGCGTATACTTAGTGTACATACCTAACCTAGTGCAGTGTAAAGGGCCTAAGGCTGTGACGGATATTTAGTACTGCATATAGGAGTAGGCAATTCAGGGACTTCCTATCTATCCTTTTCGAACCTGTTCACCCTATAATCATGGCTTTAGATGAGATTGTCAGCTCGTTCTCGCACAAGTATTGGCGCATTCGTATAGCTTTGAGCTACCCCTCTGCAAGCTTGGCATGTAGCTAGACTAGGATTGTGTGTTAAAGGTCTCCCGCTTTTATATGGTCCTAGTGTAGATAGGAAGTGAGCAAATGGATAAGTGAGCTGAGGTGAGTTAACGGCTTCTATTGTAAATAAAAAANTGTCCGAGCTACACACACTGCCCAACGGTGAATTGTCCATATCGTTGTACTGTACTTGTACTGTGACCAAGTTAGCACGCAATCCGCATGTACACTGTTGAGAAGGGACGGGATGATTTGCATAGTGCGACACTAAAATAATAAGACCCTGGAGGGTTGATACATTATGTAGTATGTCTTGGTCTCCGGACCCATATGCTGTGTAGTATATACCTGGTACACTGACTTTGGTGCTGTGTAATTCCCCAGTAGCGTAAGTATCTCGTCTAATAGCGTAGTACCGTCCCTCGAGAGGCCGTCGACCTACACAGGGAAGCTTTATTTTCTCCCGTCTCCTCTTTTTTATTTTTGTTGATTCCTTCCTTGGTCCGGCGTAGATCCCGCGAGCACCAGCTTAGCTAATGCTTCAGAGGATATTGCAGATACACTCCTGCCAGTAACCCAGTTCCGTAGGCTAGTACCGTCCGTACCTCCTCTAGTTAAGACTTATTAGTATCGTTAGTTCGCCCACACCTTCCCTCTCTACTCTTCCCCAAGCACTCTTCTCCCTCACCTCTTCCCTTTCCCTCCTTATCCTCTGCCACATTATCCGAGCGAATATCCCGAGTTTTGTCGAGTCCCAAGACTGAAACACGCTCCCTCAGGATATTCGTGTGCTGGTCGGCAACCCCAACGGCCATGGCTTCCAACGCCAGCTTCACGTCGCCTCTGGCCAATGCGATCCCTTCTGCGGGTGCCTTTGCGCCTCAGATCGAATCGGTTGTCGATGCTGTCATGAACGCGAGCCTGCTCACGTGGGTTTTCTCTCTTATTGCGTTGGCCGTCGCCTACGACCAGAGTAAGTCACCCTCACGCGTAGAGATATACTGGCTATATAGGTTGGACGAATGTTTTAACTGACAAACCGTATTTTACAGTTAGCTACCTCCTCCAGAAAGGCTCTATCGCTGGGCCTAAATTCAAGGAACCTTTTATTGGACCATTCCTTGAGTCATTAGATCCTAAATTCGAAGAATACTTGCAAAAATGGCAGAGCGGCCCCCTTAGCTGTGTTTCTGTTTTCCACAAGTACGTCGTGTGCCCTTGGTTATGCTAGTCAATGGCTTCTAATTTGGTCCGTTAGATTCGTTGTTATCGCTTCTACCCGGGATCTCGCCAGAAAGATCTTCAATGCTCCTCAATACGTCAAGCCCTGCGTCGTCGACATTGCCACCAAGATTTTGGGAGAGGACAGCTGGGTCTTCATGGATGGAAAAGCCCACGTGGATTATCGCAAGGGTCTGAACAACCTTTTCACTCGCAAAGCCCTCGAATGCTATCTCCCCGGTCAGGAAGCCGAATACAAGAAGTATTTCGCTAGATTCCTCAAGATCACTAAGGATAACGGAGGCAAGCCGCTTCCCTTCATGCACGAATTCCGCGAGCTCATGTGCGCCGTTTCGCTTCGTGCTTTTGCTGGTTATTACATGGCCGACTCTGCCATCAAGAAGATTGCCGATGATTACTATCTCGTTACGGCCGCCCTTGACCTCGTCAACTTCCCCATCATCATTCCCTACACCCGCACATGGTATGGACAACGCGCTGCTCGCGAGACGATGGAAGAATTTGCCAAGTGTGCTGCTAAGGCTAAAGTTCGCATGGCTGCTGGAGGTGACATTACCTGCATCATGGACGCCTGGATTAAGGAGATGATTGACTCTAAGAAATGGGTTGAGGCTACTGAGAAGGGTCTCTCTACCGAAGGTCTCGTCAAGCCCTCTCCTATCATCCGCGAATTCTCAGATATGGAGATTGCCCGTACTCTTTTCACCTTCCTGTTCGCTTCCCAAGACGCTACTAGCAGCGCTGCCACGAACTTGTTCCAAGTGTGTGCTCAGCGACCTGATGTTCTAGACCGAGTCCGCGAGGAGAACTATCGTGTTCGCAATGGTGATATCCACGCCCCCGTCACGCTAGACCAGTTGGAATCCATGACATACACTCGTGCTGTTGTTCGTGAGCTCCTGCGATGGCGCCCTCCTGTCATTATGGTCCCATACAAGGCTAAGAAGGCTTTCCCTATCACCGAGGACTACACAGTGCCCAAGGGTGCCATGATTATTCCTACAACATACATGGCACTGCGGGATCCCGAGATTTACGACAAGCCCGACGAATTCGATCCCGAACGGTACTACACTGGTGATGCTGAGGAGAAGGGCAAGAAGAACTTCCTCGTTTTCGGCACAGGTCCTCACTACTGCTTGGGTCAGCACTATGCTCAACTCAATTTGGCACTCTTCTTGGGCAAGGCCTCGGTCCTTCTAGACTGGAAGCACCATGCCACGCCATTATCCGAGGAAATCAAGGTTTTTGCTTGCATTTTCCCCAAGGTATGTACTAGTCGTTTTATATGCTTTATGGATATTTGTGGTTAACATAATCCTTAGGATGATTGCCCCTTGACATTTGAGGAGAGAAAATGGTGAAATAATGTTGATGACGCCAGCCTTGACGCCGAGACGAGGCTATATAGAAATGAAGGCTTGGGCCATCGCCCAACGGACGAAAACTCGTCACATCTGCCGATTAGGGTATCAAGGTATACTCGGGGCGGATATTTAGAATAATTGTAATGATGGCCTTGTACATATTTGAATTAAAGCGACTTTAAAAACCAACACTGGCTGCCGTGTCAGTTCCGCCCGATAACGGCAACTAGGGGGTTTAAGATATCATTCGGTATAATGATATTGGCGTTTCGACAACTTAGCTTTTCGCTCTGCTCGAAGATAGTGAGTGATAGAATGGACAATGATGGGATGTATTATACCCGTGGAATATGCTAGCAGGTCAAGGGGTTATTAACGGGGCGGGTGGTTGAAGGAGGGGGTGAGGTTGACTGGGGAGAATTCGGCTTAACAGAGCCTCAAACCGAGGGGTTCATGGGTTCGACCAACCACGATTGTCCAATATATCAGCTTACTAGTACGGTACAATCGAGATACCCCTCCCTAACCTAAATATATGTGACTTGGGATTGACTTCTCGTGTGTGATGTCTCACTTTTCTTTATTCCGTTTATAGGGATGTTGGTAGCCTTGCCTCTTTGGCATGATTGGGGGGGNAAGTCGGAAGGGGGGTATGAGTTGGGCTTGGGCTTGGTTGGATTGGTTGGTGATATGGTGATATGGTGGGTAAAGGTTTCTGGAGTGTGCCTTGGGTATCTATCTACCTACGCTGCGTAGTTGGTTGATGTTGATGTAAGTTGCTTTGAGCCTTGGAGCTTGGATTACTTGGAAAGGGTCGTGGTTTTGTTTGTTGGGTTGGGTTGGGTTGGGTTTGCTTTGTTCTGGGCGGGAGCCTGGCGACCTCTACCTACCCACATGCCTAATGTTTGAAGGTTTAGTCTGTATACTTGGTATGTAAAGTACACAAGTTATATGGAGGGGGAGGGGGAAGGAGAGGTAGATGGTAGAGGCAAGGGATGGGATGCTTTGTCGCGAGTGTAGTGGTGGTATAGTATATGTCGTAATTACTATGCGCCATGTGGATATTGCATCTTTTTGCCTTTTGTAGGCGGCCTATGTATAGCCTGTCTAGAATCTATAAGTCCTAGGTAGTGTGTAATTCATCCGTCGCTTGACTTACGTTACCTGGTCTAACGTGTATATCTTTCCTCTGATGTGTAAAGGTAAGGGGAGATTTAGGTAGGTGAATTTGATGGACTACCGAGCGGCAGCTTTTACTTGCTTGAAGTGTGATGGGGATGGATGGTACTGAAGCCGGGAGTTAGGCCTGATAGGAGTGCAAATAGTAATTCTGTTAAATACTAACCTCGGTAAGGACTGGGTAATATCTGGTATCGCCTCAAGGATTGTTATTGTATGCTGCAATGATACATGTAGTTGGGAGTTCTTGAGCTACACTGCATAACCTACCTCGGTAGCAAAGCCGATTGGTGCCCCTCCCTCAGTGCCTACTTACCTTACCTACCTTAGCTTTCTCCTCGGCCGATTACGTAGTTGGACCCGACCGTCTCTTCTTCCTAGCTATATCTCGTGCTTTTTTCTTTCGAAAATAATAGAACGGAACAGATATATGTCATTAGCACAGTTCCTCAACAGGCCGGGAATAAAACCTCTATACTCTCTCTCTTTCTCTCTCTATCCACGGTTGAGACGACATCACACTCTACTACACGACACCGCGCCACATCACATAACCCACCATGACTTCGATACCGGCCCGCCGCCTCCTGGCCACCAGCGCATTTAATGCGCGCTCACGTCTACGCGCAAGTACAAGCGCCGGCGTGTCGGGTGCTATTGTTATACCGCGGCCGCTGCGCGCGCCGTTTGGTGGTGGTGGCGTGAGCTGTGCTGCTGCTGCGGCGCTGCCGAGGCAGCTGTTGACGCGTGCGCCGGGCGTGAGGTGGTCGTCGACTGCGGCGACGGGGAGTAAGATCTGGACGTTTGAAGAGGTACCTTTTCTCTTCTCTCTCTCTTCTTTTTTTTTTTCTTTTCTTTGGTTTGCCTGGTTTAAATCCGTGGCATGGGGGGGGGGGGTTAAAAAATACGAGAAAGGGTTGTCTGCCGTTAATTTGCCTTCCGAGTTCGCCTTCACTCCTGTTCTACCACAAATCTCAAGCAGCAGACGAGATCTAACTAATCCAACCCAACCCAACCCAACTGAGCAAAACCAAGCTAACCACATCCCACCCCCGGCGCAGATCCAATCCCTCAGCACGGACCCCGCGACGACGACGACGACGACGACGACGACGATAGTCGACGTGCGCGAGCCCGGCGAGCTGCGGGCGACGGGGCGCATCCCGGGCGCCGTCAACATCCCCATCACGACGGCGCCCGACAGCTTCCACATCGCGGCCGACGAGTTCGAGGACCGCTTCGGCTTCGCGCGCCCGGCCAAGGACGCCGAGGTCGTCTTCTACTGCAAGGCGGGCGTCCGCAGCCGCGCCGCCGCCGCCCTCGCGCGCGACGCCGGCTGGGCTGCCGTCGGCGAGTTCCCGGGGTCCTGGATCGAGTGGGCGGAGAGAGGAGGCGCTGTCGAGCGGTAGGATGGGTTCGGGGGGTAAGTTGGAGTGAGCCATCTACTTTGATGGTGTGCCGATTTCTATAAGATGCGAGGTGGTGGGTAACTGCCGACTTCAGGTCCAACCCCCCNGGCCTAATGGGGGTGAGGCGGGGATATTCCATATCCTGTGGCGATATTGTATATAGCAATCCAAACCACCTGTACCTACTTGCTGCACGTCCATCGCCAATCGCTACGTTATCACCGGTTCAATTTGTATGTGCAGGTAACTCAATTATGAGCAAGAGTCAGATGGCGATATCATGTGGGAATACAGAACACGGGAAAGTTGCTGGATAGACTGAATGGTCTGGTCAATATGCCCTAGCTAATGTACAGTACTACACATGATATTACGGTACAAGGCCCCCCTTAACGCCAAGATTTCGAGTTCTTTTTTNCGAAACGATTTCCTATAGAAAGCAAGCAAGTAGTGTGGCCCACGGTTACCTAGGCGGGTAACTTAAAAAGCCGTAGGAATGATCAAGTTTGTCGTCCCGATATCTTGCATCCCATCAACCGATTATCTCTTAAAACATGGCCCTCGTCGCGTCGCCAGCACCGCCGTCTTTGCCGCCTGCGTCCTTATTATCCCCACCGTCGCCGGCGGCGGGCGGGTTATTCGCAACGGGGCTGCCGGCGGCGAAGAAGAGGATCTTGATGGCGAGCGCGAGGCCCATGTGCAGGGCGACGACGAGGATGAGCAGGATCTTGCTCGTCTGGCGGTCGGTGGCGCTGAGGACAGGGTACAGGTTCCGCAGGAGGAAGGCGACTGAGACGGCCCAGCCGACGCCGACGAAGACCCAGTTCAGCGCCGTCAGAGGCGACCAGCTGATGAGCGCCACGGGGATCCAGATTAGGTTCGAGTAACCGTAGAGGGCCCAGCACTCGAGCAGGTTCGCCGACTCGGAGCCGAAGTAGCGCAGCGCACCGTACAGCACGACGGGGATGACGAGTGTGTAGCCGTAGATTAGACCGGCGGCGCCTAAGGAGAGATATATGTTAGCTAGGTACTTGTTTAAATCGAAATCCACGATTTGACAATAGACATGAAAAATTCATGGCGGAAGACAATGAAACAGACAATACTAGAGAGAGAGAGGAATATACATACCGCTCAACAGCTCAAAGTCGTACGCGAATGGCCCAGCTCCCTTGCTCGCGAAGTACTGGCTGATGGTGCCGCCGAGGAACAGGATCAGGATGACGGTAGTCGCGATCCAGAAGGGGCCGTATAAATCGGGGTTCCCCTCCAGCACGTCGAGGAAGTTGGCGCGTGGGTATAGCGCGGCCCAGCACCGGGCCATGACGGAGCTCGTGTCGACATCGAAGAACTGCGCGTAGAAGGATAGGGACCAGAGGTACCGCTTCGACGTGCTGGACCCTGACCCGCCTGCTGCTGTCGCCGGTGGCGGGAGGCCGGACCCCGACGAGGGCGTGTATTTCCGCCCCGTCGTCGATGCGTCTGTGAATGTCGACGTGTGGAATTCTAGGTCTTCTTGGAGGTCGGTGTGGCCGAGGTCGCCCTGGAGGGAAGTGTTAGAGTAGAGGCCAACTTGTACCTAGGCCAATGCGACGAGCTCCGAGTCTGTCGTCTCAGGGGGTCTAAGACGGATGGAGCGAAGGCCAGCCGGCTATTTGGGTAGATAGCCCGGAATCATAAGGAATGACAACAGGAAGTAAGTTGCCAACTCACCTCGTCATCGACGTCCACGACGGCATCGTAGCCCGCGCCAGCCATGGTTCCCAGCTCTCGAGTGCGCAATTACGAGGAAAGTAAAGGATTCTGTATTGTATAACGTTTACTAGTATGGACGGCCGTGAGGATATGCGCGTGGGTTCGAGCGGCGGATTCGTGATTCCGGGGAGCTGTGGTTGAAGCTGATAGCTTGCTTGTATGCGATGTGATTTAAGTGATTGCCTGATTGATGCACTTAGGTACTTAGGTAGCCGCTGTAGCTAACTAACCTTAGCTGATGACAGTGAGACGTGGGTCGGTCCAAGAGGCCACGGAGCACCGAGCTTTAACCGCGTCTGATCCCATTATTACTTAATTAGGTAAGTCACACCTATTTTACACCTATACCTAATATATGCTTATCTCCCTAGGTAGATCAGTAGGTAGATCAGTAGGCATTTATCTACCTACTGTGTCACTAGGTAGAGCGGAGGATAATGATGATTGTATTGAAGCTCAATCATCGAGAGCCTAGGTGGCTACAATATTGAATAAAATGATAAAGGTTGTTAGTGTAGAAGTGAAGATTATCCCCGAGTCATAACTTTATACCCCCACAAACGCAGTGACCCACACTGCGTATGGAGACCCGATCCCGTTTCACTGCATTTTTAGCCCCGTGCAAGAGGAGAGAGAAACGAAGATATTAGGCATCCATACTTAATTTAGATACATAAGGGATGGACCGTTTATTGAGTTTAGGGAATAGGGCTTCTGTACTCTTTCCTTGCTACTTGAAAGGTACGTTGGGCAAGTATTATTAGTAGTAATATCAGTATTATTGTCAACTCCTTATAAGTTCTTCGAAGAACTTCCTAGCCTGAAGGATAAAGCATTGGGTTGCTTATACATAATCAAGTCAAAATGTTCAAGCCCCGGTAACTAAAGGTTAATTCTGGGGGTGTAGGTAGAACAAATAGGACTTGGGTTCGCGTCGGAGGGACACGGTGATCGCCAGGTATGTAAATTAGATCTAGACATTTTATTATGAGGGTCGTCTGCCCAATGTATATGGTATGTACCGGGGGAAAACCTTGAAATACTATAGAAACGACAAGTTTTTATCCTGAAAATTCGGTTGGTTGGTTGGTTCCCCTGTTTTTTTTCCCGTTTGTCTGTTGTTCTGTTCTGTCCTAGGTGAGCTCAGAAACGCCGACGCCCCGTCCTATTACGGTCTCCCATGAACTAAACTCCTGCCATAGGCCATTTCGCATAGAAAGAAGGGCTGGGGAAAAAGTTGTATGCGGTATGATGGATGTAGATGTTCTAAAACGAGAGAATGGGGAATTTCACATCAGCATCGCATCGTGGGGGGAAAATCGTGACTCGAACAATCCATCGCTTATAAATCATCCCGCCTTTCGTCCTTTCGTCCCCTCCGTTATTTTCTTGGTTCCTCTGCCCCGGCAATCCCGTTACCGCGTGTTATGTGTCGCTCGCGTTGGCAAGTCGCCGAGATCGTCCGTGTTCTCGTGGAAGTTGCTCCTTCGCAACGAACTGCTCGTCCCCGGAACCCGGCTGGGGCCCGCGTACCCGTTGCGGCCCTGGTGCGCGCTCACGTAATCCCCCGCGTCGTCGTGGTCGAGCGCGCTCGGGGGGCTCGGCAGGGGCGGGCTGGCCGGCCCGCTGTTGAAGCCGGTCTGGATCGCCGGCGGCGTCGGCGGTATGCTCGCTGCCGACGTCGAGCTCACGGTCCCGGCGCTCAGGTTGCGCAGGTGCGACATGTGGTGCTCGCTTATACGGCTCAGGTCGCTGACGACGGCGTCGCGGTTCGGCGGCGGCGTCCTTCGCGTCGGATTGATGGTTCCGAGCGATGGCGAGTCCGGCCGCTCGTTCCCTAGTGTTGCCGCTACTGAGGGTGGCGGCATAGCGGCGTCCGACGAGCTCAGGCTGCTTGGTTGCTCCTGCGACACGGACCCCATGAAAGAGGACGTTGGCTGGATTAGTGAGTGCGGCGAGCCCGAATGCGGAGACAGGGGTGAATGGAGCTTCGTGTGCTTCATTATCACGTCGAGGTGTGATAAGCTTCCGCCGTTGAGCTCGCGGGCGCGCCACTATGATCGATGCTGCTCGTACGAGCTGCGCTACCCCTGCGCTCGGCGCCGCCGAGCTCTGCGGTCGCGGAGGTGTCTGGTTTCTATTAGCTATATTTTGCAATGTGGGAAAAGGGAAGCGAGGAGCGCCGTTACTCACCCATGAGCTCAAAGAGATGCGGATTACCAGGCATCTCGTGCTGGGTCGTTTCGGGAATGGGGGGAGATGGGGAAGGGTAGCCTATGTAGCGCAGTGGTCCTTCATTCCGGCTTTCCATGTCCCCGCGGCTAACCTCCTCCGTCGTGAGGGTTTGTTCCTTGTCGCCGGTGCTGTTTAGCCACTTTCTAATGCGGTGGTGGCGGTCATACGGCACGTTATCACTCCCGTTGCTCCTCTTTGATAGGAAGGCTCGTTTGCGGTACAGCATAATGCCCACTGCGATGGCCGTAAGGAAGACGAGACCGAGCACTACGCCTAGGACCGGCGCGACCCAAGACGGAGTGCCACCTCCCCCTTTGCTAGGATTTTCCCAATCGCCTCTTGTGGTATTTCCTGGGCCTTGGGAGCTGTACGGGTAGTAGGTTGTTAATTTGGAAGCTGGGTATTTTGTGGCAAACACACTGGCGAGCGCTGGTGCAGCCCAGCCTGTTGGTGAGGGAGCCGTCATGGTAGCGCCACCACTGTAACCACCACCAATTTTGGCGTGGATCTTCTCTGGGACGCCGTACACGTTCCAGCTATTGGGATCATAGGAGTCGAGCCATGTCCCCTCGGTGAGGTTGAAGATTTGGAGGATACCACCATCGAGGCAAGTTATGCCAGCTCCTTTCAAAGACGTGTAACCCCCTATAGTTATCATCTGGTCCGGGTAAGGCGTTAGGCACTGGTGCCCAGCACGACCGTGAGATCCGTCGCCTTGGGATACCCTCGTCCATATGAAGGACGGCAGCGACAGAACCCATACATCATCGTTGAAATCCGAGTTCGCATGAATACCGTCGAAGCCACCGTAGTAGTAGATATTATAACTCGAGGCGTCCTGAGCTGTCGCGACCACGGCACAACCTAGAGCTAACATCGGAGGCCCTGGGATGGTCGGCTGCTGATACCATGTGCCGTTTGCTATGTCGTATATATCAATGTTCGACATGTAACCCGGCCCGTCTAGGTCCTTCTCGACTGTTAGCAATTACTGCTCGTTTGGCGTTGCGCCTGACTTACACTTTGAGCTTCGTTCGATGATGTTTGATTCACGGTGGCATACTGGGGATAGGTAACACCTCCTAGGACCACAAGGATTCCCTGTTCTCCGACTGGCACCCATACTACAGAGGGGTTTGCTCGACTCGGGATACTGTCGGGGAGCGAGGTGTTAGTCCACTCGGGCGATTGTCCACTTCCGATATCGAGAGTAATGAGCCTTTTAGAGTGGTTTAGGGGATTGACAGAGTTATCAAAGCTCGGCTGGTAAATCGGTCCCCCTGACTGTGATCGGGAACCCCCAAAATACCATGCTTTGTTCTCGGAGGGAGCGCTGGCGGCACCACCGTAGGTGACATATCGAGTCACGTCATTAGGAAGTTTATCATTGAGGAAGCCTGGGCGGAAGCCTGGCTTCACAATTCCAGAATCATAGGCTTGGTAGGATAACACCTCGTCTCCATCCGGGGGAGAATAAGCTCTGGTATTCCTGACTAGACCCCCATAAAGGAAGAATTGGGAATCGTTAGCGAGCATTGCTCCATCGTAGTAGTTCGGCGCAAGGTTGTTTGCCGCGCCACCGTTTGGAGCTTTGGACACCTCATTGAAAATCCTGCTAACGTTTGTCCTTGAATCCCACGGGACGCTGAAGTTTAATGTATAGATGATCCCTAGCGGATTGCCTATACACATGTGAGATGTGAAAATACAAGCTGCCATCCGACGTCGAGGATACTTACCATCTTGTTCTGGAACGCCATAGCTGTTATCTGCAAGACCTGGCACCCAAAAGAGAAAGCCGCCGTCCATGTATGCCGTGTCCCTCACCTGCGCCGCTGTTCGTGGGTTAGTATTGAAGCTGCTTGTTTAAGAGACACTTAAACAGGAGAGCCAGCGTACCTCGAAGTCCCTTCCATATGCACATCGTGGCGTTGACCTGGTTCGCGATCCATCCTGATTGCTGGCCGTTAACCCATGATGGGAAGGCTGCGACAATCGCAACAAGTATGCCTGTCCAATACATGTTGTATATGGATCTTGTTATATTTCCCACTGTAGGGACAAGATACGGAAACCGATTGAGAAAACTAAGCAGGGTGTGTAGTTGAGTTCATTCCGTCATACGGGGAACATGCGCCGAGAGTGAGACTTGTGTGATGGACAGTCGCGATATGTGCCCTAGAGACGAGAGGCTTTCCCTTGAAACCCCAAAATGATATACCAATGACAATCCCAAGTCAAATTACTCTGGGTATCACGGCTGGGAGCTCCTGGACGAGGCGTCCGCCTAAGTCAGCAGAGAAGAAGACCGATTTGATCGGTCTTTCGTCGGATGAGGCGAAGATCGGGGCGTTCACACAAGACCGCTCCACACCAAACTGGAGAAGAAAAAGTAGTAAAAGATAAAAAANGGGCTTCGAAGGTAAGAATTGAGTTTCGATCAGGCCGTCAAACCCAGATTTCTCCAGTTAACAACCCATACAAACAGAAGTTGGTGGTTCTCATGCAATGTCTAAGCCGCTGATCTATGCAGGCTACGCTGCCACACCATCTAAAACCGAATCGTCCGCCTGCAACCAACAAACCCAAGTAATGAGATAGTAAGCGGAAATGGCTACTCTCTTCCCGGGTAGAAGATGGAGGTAGAGGTAGAGAGAGATGGTGTAAGTCGAGTTGAACGAGTATGCCAAGACACCCTTCAGAGAAGCACCTCAACTACCTACCCGGCAATCGTAGTCTCTTGGGACAACTTCCTAAGCTAAGTATTTGTTCAGCCTTACGGGTTGTATTGCTATCTGGAAACTGAATATTCCGGCGAGATATAGTCTCAAGCTTCGAGAAGGAGAAAGAGAAAAACTGTAGAGTAGATAGAGGGCCCGACTACTGTCGGATGCGAGCCTGCTTCAACCAACTTTAGAGCACACGAGGGCGCAATGCACATCACACATGCGCTCGCATAGGTAGTTGGGAGGGCCTACCCTCAACGGCGACAAGGACGGCCAAGGCGCCACAAGACGACGTTGCTGCCCTGACATGCCGTGATACGACTCGAAGATCTGACTGCAAGTACAAGTCAGCAACCAATATACTGGTATCTAGACCCAACCCGGGAGAAGCCCCTCCAATGGGGGTGCTATGTATCGTTGGAGAGGGTGGGTGCACATACGAAAATAGCCAAGCGCGACCAGGCGAGCCCATCATCGCAGAGTACTACTATAACCGGTATGGCAGCGATGGAATGTCTTACAGGTCGAGTAGAGAGCTAAGTCTATACGGAACCTCCTATTGGCCGCTCAAGCCCTTGCTCGCAGAGGAACCTGGGGTTGTTGGTTGTCGTTCGGATGATTATTTGCACGGCTGCTGATGGGTTGAGGAGGGGTTGGTCGCTTTACTGTAGGCTATGAATACTACCATCTGCTAGACTAAGTCGGCGCACCCTAGCACCCTGGATGCCTAGAGGGGATAATTCTTGGAACTGATACCCCAAATTATCGTACCTGGCTGGTTTGTCTGTACGCTTAGCTTCCTCATCGCGATTCGCATGGTAGGGTTTGATGATCTGCATAGCAGCCGAGGTTGAGAGAACAAGACAAGAAAAGGGAGGGGGGAAACGTGTCTTTTTCTTTTCCTTATTTCAGTTGGTTCATCTGGATGACTGGCTGTTTCTCTCGTCATTCTCCGGTGTTGCCGCCGTCACAATCGAAGGTAGATATTAGGAGAGGCAGCCTGATAGAAGCGGTATTGGATTCCGCTCTTGGTATTCTAACGTGGTCGGAACCACTGCGTGAGTCCAGAGTCGTAACCAATGGAAATACTAGAAAAGTCCCAAAAGTCAGACCTTCCAAGGCCCTAGTGTGATAATATAAGCCCCACCTCATGGTTAGCTCGGCATCTTGCCGATTGGGGTTAGAATGCGGGCGCCTGTTCATTATTATAGATATGTTATTGTTGGTTGGTTGACGAAAATATATCTTGGTTAGCTAGCTTGTATTCCTTCTGTCTGTTATCCCAGAATGACTATGTCTCCATATTCATGAGCTTTGGCACAACATTTGATTGATTCCTGCGCGCCCTAAACCTGGCTACTCACGGGTGATTAATGAACGGACTCAGACCTCTGAGATTCCTTGAATGCAGGTTCACGTGTAACATAATATAAGAGGCTTGAGAGGCTGGTTTAGCTCATCGAGCGCCAAGAACTACCCCGCTCCTATCTCTTGTACGCCAACGAATACTTTAAAATACTAATGGTCTAAATGTAGGGCTGTATCCGCACTTGTAGCTAAGTGTATACCCGCCTTGAGGAGGCCTACAGCTGTAAGGGTCTCGTGATTCGTATTAGTTGAATTTTTCTATAATACCCTGACCTAGGTACTTAATGACCATAGTGTTGTAACCTCCAAATGGTCCTACCGAGAGCTGGGAGGATACCTACACTACGCTATATGCTGACGTTGGCTGGTAATGGTGACATCCCATCCCGAAAACGGTCTGAATCCGACCAGGCTAATACGAGCTGATATGGACCAACACCGCTTTTAATGGACTTTTCCGTAACACAAATACGTGTCAGCCATCTCTCGTACAGATGTATATCATAACTGATCAAACGGGGTAGTATTATCCCGCCCACGCTCTGAAATACAAATTGCTTCTCCAACAGTTATGTCTTCCAGGTTGCCGGCACTGGGCCCTGGGATAATTAGCACGATATCCTGAGCCCTGTCCGGGATCGGCGATGTCTCGACCATTCGCGCCATAGAGACGGATAGAGACGGGAAGAGAGAAAGAGAGACTTGGAGTACGTAGTTGAAGTCGGCGATCTCATAGTACAAGATCATTTGACAACTAGAAAATGGTTGTGCCAACACACAATTCTCTTGGTCCGGTCCGGTAGTGTACAAGCACTATACACGATGTTATGTTCATGGCATGATCCCCAATTCACCCGCATCTCTCGGAAAAGACGAGCAATACGTGACATTGAGCCCTGTCATCATCCAGTCGCCTGCAGCAAGACACGGGCTCTAGAAGAGACGACAGATGGTTCCGTTGTTACACTACATCTTGTCTGACCACTTGCGTCGCCCAAACCCCTGTTTCTCATGCTTGTTATTCAATAGTCTAGACGCCTCGCATATGCACGTATATTCCCTCGGCCTTCACTATCACACCTCGCAAGCCCACATAGGGAACCTTTTCCGAATCCCGGACCTGCTTTTACGCCGCCTGGTACGTCTTGTCTTCTAGGTTGAGAGAGATTGCCGTATTTGGCAAGTCGCAGCCCACTTACTACTTGCTTAGGAGATTGAGCGCTCTTTGATGAGAGAGAAAGAGAATGAGGTTACTCCAAATATCACTGCAATGCCAATCTTAGTGTTACCGAGCAACTCACTCGTTGCCCCGCCTTTGGCCAGATTTCATTGTAGCTCTCTCTCGGCGTCAAGTGATCGGTACCTAACGAGCAAGGCAGTTAACACCTCCCAAGCTGGGTCGAATCTCGGGACTGAAAGCTTCTCTCGATCATCTCACGGTCTGGTTTCTGACACCTTCTCGATGGAAGCTGTCTCAGCCCTTCTCGAACTGCTTAACTAGATTTGGATTTTAGATGATTATAATTAGTCACTGTTAACTATATAATTAGCCACCTGTCCTGGTAACTGGGAGAGACTAGCAAATCGGACTAGACTGACGGGGCTTGTGTGTTACTCGACGATGCATAATTGCCGGGGTTACTCACAACTAGAGATCTCCTCTTACAAGGATCAGTTGTCCCATCAACTCTGGAAGATGGAAGTGGAGGGGTATTCCGTTGAGAGCTGTAACCTTACTAGGGTAGCTAGACTTCTCTTGTCTTGGCTTCCGGTGTCTTCACACATGTTTTCGTACATTTAGTCCTCAGCCTCGTCAAGCTCAAGCTGCCCCTCGTTTCCTTGAAAACTGAAGCTCCCGCCAGATCCTCGCGTTCGTTTACATTGAGTGATCTTAGCGTGACCAAGGTGTCGTAACTGGCTTGACTTCTATTTGTTGAGGCACCTACGAGCTTCGCTACCTCAAGTACTTGTTAGCTAACGTCAGCTTTCGGTCACGAGCTCGGCGTAGTACTTGAGAAAGGAGCTCTCGAGCTAGCTCTGCAGCCCTCTTTGCTAGCACGAAAAGTCTCGTAGGATTAGAGCCAAGGACTTTAACACGTCTGCTCGGTTTTTCCAATTGAGACCCCTAGAAGACCTGTTGCACTCATTGGTGTGCTCTTCTTCACACGGCACTGGGTTATTCTCGCGGAATCCCTCTCGTTCAAAACACACTGCAAGATCAACTCCAACCTTCGCTTTGAAAAAGCCATAGTCCTATCATGCCCATTCGGCTGGACACCTCAATCGCTTCACAATGATTCTCGCCTACTGGCTGTCCCTTTGGGTGGGAGTTGGGTTCGCGTCTCTATTAAACGTAACAAGCGGCGAGCAGAACCAATGTTACTCTCCTGATCCTTATACTGTTACCGAGCTTCAGACTGAGACGGTAACAAGCTAGTAAGTGTGCCTAATGATGTTGCTTTATATGACGAGCAGATGCTTACCTTGGGGATAGTGGAACTCTTACCGTTTTCGAGTCCTTCTACAACAGCATTGGGCAAACTGTGGAAGAGGACCAGACGGTTACAGTTACGAACTTAGTCACAATATCCGTCATGGACGGAGAGGACGCGACACAACAGGTTACTGAGATAACTGGAGATGTCGCATATTGGGTATGTCTAGAACGCACCACCGTAGCACAACATATTTAACCTAATTTGACTATAGACATATCCTACTTCTACCGTATCCTGCTCTACGAAACCGTGGTACTACTGGGACCAGACAACGACAGTGTGTGTGACCATCACATCGTGGGTAACAACAACGTCGACGATATTCAAACCAACTACAACAACGACTACAAAGACTAAACCGACGACTATCACTACAACGGAGACCACGACTAAGCCAACAACTATATACCAGACGATTATAGTTACCTGGACGACCACTGAGACAGATACGGAGACAACTATCACAACTACTACCGAGACAGATACGGAAACGACTATCACTACGACGACTGAAACGGATACAGAATCAACTACGACAACCACAACTGATACCGAATTGACTACCACCACGACTACCGATATAGAGACAATAACTTATACCACAGTAATCCCGACAACAATCACGGAGTTTGTGCCGACAACTATTTTAGTACCTACAACGATTGTAATTGATCATACATCAACAACCACGGAATATCTTACGTCAATCTCGACCACCTCTATCTTCATTACTAGTTATATTACGCTGACGGTCATTACTACTACCACCGCCACCGATACCACTACAACTACTGCTACTGCTACCGATACTACCACCGCTACTGATACGTCGACAACAACTTACACTACAGTAGTCCCTACGACAACCACCTCTGTGATAACCACGACTAGTCTTGTGCCTACGACAATCATCTCTGATCACACGTCGATAATAACATCATTTGTCCCTACAACCTTCACGTCTGAGGTTATAATTACATCGAATCTTACGCGAACCGTCACAGATACTTTTACGACGATTTCTGTATCTCCAACTACGGATACTACTACCGCGACGACCACCCAGCTGACAACCTCACTCGTGACTCTGACCACCACAAGTACATTTGTTACGGTGTCGGAGATCTCAGTCACGGACTCCACGACGAGCACCACCAGCTTCACAACAACGCGGGTGATCACAACCGTGTCGCCGACGACCATAACACTACCGCAGATTACCACGACGCTCCCCCCAGTCACGGTGACATCCTATCTCGCGACCGCAATCGCGTGTCCCATACCGACGAATACCCCCGGGATCCCAGCTACTCCCTACGATCCCACATCAAACCTGCTATGGGGTTGCCCACCTGGGACAGTCTGCAACAAGCCAAAGCCCGGCGGCTGTAACGTCTATGCAGGCATACCGGACGAGACATATGTCTGCGAGGACCGGGCCTGGTGTGCCGACTCGCCCGCGTATCCCGTCGTTCGATGGCGCGACAACGAGACGAGTTACTACCCTCCTACCGAGGGGTACTACAACCTTGCGCCCGAGGCTTTCGGGCTGAGCGATGACATATTCGCAATCCACTACACGACGACCGTCAGTGACGGGGTCACCATAACCATCTCTACCGGCAACTGGGTCTCCCAGACCCAGTTGACCGCCTACCCCCCGTCATCAACGTCAACTGCGACCGCGGCGCTCGTCGCGCCGGGGCCGGTCCGGCGCAGGTCGGCTGTGCTCTCGAAGCGCGCCCTGACCCTACCAGCCATCTGCTACGATACGTGCAACAACGTCAACATTGAGGCGCAGAGCGTGGGGAAGACCAGGGACCTGTGTGCGCAGGGCTCTCCCTTCCTCAGCTATCTCCAGGCGTGCGAGGACTGTATTGCCGCCAACCTCGAAAACGTGCAGGACACGAGGAGGGAGTATCTGGAACCGGCTTTCGCACAGTATCTCGGCTATTGCAGCTCGACCAATCCCTCGTCCGCCAGCAACGGCGGCGGCGGCCAGGGCCAGGTGTCTACGACGACGGGAGGGTCGACAATCAGCGCGGCGCCGCCTGCGTCAGTAACAACTGCCGAGCCGATCCCGCCGACATCTACGTCTACGTCTACGTCTTCGTCCGCGCAGGAAAGCAGCGCGTCGTCCACGTCGCCGGTCTCTAGTGCGATCACCCCGACGGGCAACTTCACGACGCCAGCAACCGTGCCGTCGCCGACCTTCACGACGCCGGTGCCGGTGCCCACTGCTGCCGCGCCGCCTGCGTTCTTGCGTGGGGCGGGTCTGGGATCGTTCTTCTTCACTCTTCTTTCCCTCTTCTTCGTCATCATCTAGGCTGGCATGGGCGGCATTTGCATATACCTAACCTAACCTAGTAATTCACGTCTATCCTTCACTCTAGCATTTTCACACCTTGTTCATATTTTCCCCGCCTTCCTTCTGACATCCCTCGCACTGACTTTTGTTTGGAGATTCGATACGTGAGGGATGGATGAATGGTGGGCTCACACAGTCATTACGTCATATACGGGCGCTTCATAGAGGGGTATTATTCTGTTCATTTTTTTNGGGAGGCTTTTTTTATTTTCTTGGGTGGGATTGGATTGTTTTTATATGATACCCAGGGTGGGCACAAAGACACTCCTTTTGACGCGATATGCCGTCACGAATTGATGAAAAAGCGAGAGGGAAGGGCAGGGTTCATTTGCGCCTGGTGTGAAAGGCCCTTGGATTGGATGGGATGGGATGAGCAGAGATTAGGCTGCTGTTAGGTATACATGCCTATAGTGGTCTTATTCGTAGTGAGTACTTAACTCATGGGTGGAAGCCGACCAGCGAAAGCGATGGGATTAATAGGGACTCATGCAGGTTGATGGAGGGTTGGACCTTGAAAGGAGTATTCGGGAGGTAATGGTTGGCCTACCTAGGCATATGGAGGAGGAATGAAGAGCAAATAAGGGGGCAGTGAAAGTAGCTTTGAATGAGAGGAATAAGAGGACTTATGTATGTAATAAATATGTGCATTCATATTTCTGCTTGAGGTATATGTGACATGTTGGCATTATGAGCCGGGTGCTGAAATTCACTATGCTGTGAGTGAGATGAGATAGACGAAAAGGACAAAGAGTCGTGGGGGAGTGTGATAAAGCTACTTAGGTACTACGGGATGAGCGCATTTAGTTGTTATTGAAGGTTCCATGCTCATCCATCTATTCCACCTCGTATGAAACACATCGACACTACCTGTCTGTCTCTCAGCTCTTCCATCAAGTTACTTAATCAGTGTTCCCTAGGTATTCTAGTAGGTATAGTAGAAGCAAGCGGTGATATTGGCGGATGAAGAGCGAAACAGATGGAAGACCAGCACCGCCACCCACCTTTTGATGGCCAGGAGCATGGGCTCTAGCCGTATATGGGAAATAGTGCGGCGATGAGACTGTCGGAGATGTGGGATGGTTCAGCCACTGTACAAAGCTGCTTGTACCTACCCCGCCATCACCACCTGTAGGCTGTACCCAGGTACCTAGTAGCTTGCCGGGGATGAGACGCATGATTTGCTGAGAAATCTAAATCAATGCGATACCTCAGGCACTATTCAGGTACCTAATGCACCCGATGTACCTGGTGAACAAAGTAATAGCAGATAACTATAGACATTACTATAGACATATCAGGTATCTCTTCCTTTTTTTTTTATTGAAGCCTTAAAGTAAGTAGGTAGACATCAGCTTCTTCTTCTCCTCTATCATTTTCACTTCAGGGTGATAGTTGTTGTATGAAGCTGGTCTTTTCCTTCTCCATCATCCATTTGCCCCACGAAGAATTAGGTACGTCATAAACCGACTCACTGCACTGGCGGCAACACCAGTACCTTAAGTAATCTCTCGGGTCACTTGTTGGTGGGGTTGAGTTTCCTAGAGTGACCCTCTCTTTCGACCTCTGCATCAGGACATCTGCATCAGCTACTACAAACTAGACCACTCTACTTACTCACCTACACCGCGCTGCACTTCACTTCACTTCACTTCACTTCACTTCACTTCACTTCACTTCACTTCACTTCACTTCACTTCACTTCACTTCACTTCACCTCACACTACTACACCACTCTAACGTCGGATCGCGCGATTCCGGCTTCGTAACTTGCTTTCCTCGTATCGTCGATACTGGGAACACTCACCCCTCCTATTTCTCGCGACTATTCCACAAGAAGCCGTCAAGATTGCTTCCAACAAGCACGAGCACGACAAGCTGGGGAAGCGCAAACTCTCAAACGGAGGTCTTCCCTTCTCCCCAAAGAGAACCATGACCGTGAGTATATCTACCTGCACAGCCCTCCCCAACCGCGTGTAGCGCCTAGTCTGTACAGACTACCACAAGCTCGAGCAAGGACTGATCCCTCTCATTAACGTAGGACACCAAGATGACCTCGGGCGGTGAAGTCGACCTCGTCACCCGGCTTCAGGTCGACGACTCGGTGGTCTCGGACACGACCGAAATCGACGAGTCCCTCTACAGCCGACAGCTCTATGTTTTGGGTCACGAGGCTATGAAGCGCATGGGTGCTTCCAACGTCCTCATTGTTGGTCTCAAGGGTCTCGGTGTCGAAATCGCAAAGAATATTGCTCTTGCTGGCGTCAAGAGCCTGACTCTCCACGATCCTACACCCGCCGCCCTTGCCGACCTCTCCTCCCAATTTTTCCTCCATCCCGAAGACGTTGGCAAACCCCGCGATGTCGTCACTGCACCTCGTGTTGCCGAGTTGAACGCATACACTCCTGTCCATATCCACAAGTCTTCCAAGTAAGTTATACCACTGCGCTTCTATTATTTTATATGTTCCTTGCTTGTGTGTCCGTCTATTAATTTTTGTACAACTAGTCTCGCCGAAAACTTGGAGCAGTTTGACAAATACCAGGTGGTGGTTTTAACAAACCAGCCACTGCACGCCCAACTCACTATTGGCGATTATTGCCACTCAAAGGGTATCTATGTTGTATCTGCCAATACCTATGGCTTATTCGGCTCCATATTCTGCGACTTTGGTGACAAGTTCACCTGTATCGACCCCACGGGCGAGAACCCTATCAACGGTATTGTAGCGGGTATCGACGAAGAGGGCTTGGTTTCCGCGCTCGATGAGACCCGACACGGGTTGACAGATGGCGACTATGTCACATTCTCTGAAGTTGAAGGTATGGAGGGCATCAACGGTACCAAGCCTAGAAAGGTTACCGTGAAGGGTCCCTACACATTTTCCATTGGTGATGTGTCGGGCCTAGGTCAGTACAAACGAGGCGGTTTGTACCAGCAAGTGAAGATGCCCGCCATCATTGATTTTAAACCGATATCCACATCCTTACGGGAGCCTGAGTTTGTACAGTCCGACTTCGCCAAATTCGATCGACCTCAATTGCTCCATGTAGCATTTGAAGCCCTTAATGCTTACATACAGTCACAAGGTCGCCCTCCTCGTCCGATGAATGATGAGGATGCCACCGTTCTAGTCGGCTCAGTCAAGGCCTTTGTTGAAAAGGAGAAGATTGACTTGGAAATTGGTGAAAATGAGGAAAAGATCATTCGCGAGCTTAGTTACCAGGCACAAGGTGACCTAAACCCCATGGCTGCGCTTTTCGGTGGTCTTACAGCTCAAGAAGTTCTTAAAGCTGTCTCTGGAAAGTTCCATCCCATCAAGCAGTGGTTTTATTTTGACTCATTAGAATCGCTTCCTTCAAGCTTCGAACGAAGCGAAGAGCTTTGCAAGCCCATCGGATCCCGGTATGATGGGCAAATCGCTGTATTCGGCACAAAGTACCAGGAAAAGCTTGCAGATGTGAAGGAGTTCCTTGTCGGTGCTGGTGCTATTGGATGCGAGATGCTCAAGAACTGGGCCATGATTGGTCTTGGTGTGGGGCCTAAGGGTCAGATCACCATCACAGACATGGACTCTATCGAAAAGAGCAATCTTAACCGACAATTCTTGTTCAGAACCAAGGATGTCGGTCAGATGAAGAGTGACTGCGCTGCCAAGGCGGTAACAGCCATGAATCCGGAGTTAAATGGTCACATTGTGTGCTTGAAAGATCGCGTTAGTCCCGAGACGGAGCACATCTTTAATGAAGACTTCTGGAAGGCCTTGGATGGTGTCACAAACGCCCTCGACAACGTTGAGGCAAGAACTTATGTTGATAGACGTTGCGTATTCTTCCGCAAGCCCCTACTCGAGAGCGGTACCCTAGGCACCAAGGGCAACACTCAAGTCGTCCTCCCCAAGTTGACCGAGTCGTACTCGTCCTCTCAAGACCCTCCAGAGGTATCATTCCCGATGTGTACTCTGAGGAGTTTCCCCAACAAGATTGAGCATACGATTGCCTGGGCCCGAGAGCTCTTTGAGACCTCTTTCGTTAAGTCCGCAGAGACTGTCAATCTCTACTTGACCCAGCCCAATTATCTAGAAACTACATTAAAGCAAGGGGGTAGCGAGAAGCCAACTCTTGAAACAATTCGAGACTACCTCGTGACTGACAAGCCTCTGAGCTTTGAGGATTGTATCATCTGGGCGCGCATGCTGTTCGAGAGCAAGTATAACAACGCAATTCAGCAGCTTCTGTATAATTTCCCGAAGGATTCCGTCTCGTCGAGCGGCGCACCTTTTTGGTCAGGGCCGAAGCGAGCACCGGACGCGCTCAAATTCGACCCTAAGAATCCCACTCATTTCGGTTTCATTGTTGCCGCTGCCAACCTCCACGCGTTTAACTACAACATAAATACTAAGGGTATCAACAAGGAGCTGTTTGTCAAGGTTTTGGATAACATGATTGTCCCTGACTTCACTCCTGATCCTGGCGTCCAGATCCAAGCTAGTGATAATGACCCTGTAAGTCTATATCTTTAGGATACATGCTATGTGACCAATCACTAACAGAACCTACGTAAAAGGATCCCAACGCGAACAAGTCCTCAGCGTTTAATGATGATGATGAGTTGCAGAAGATCATCGACAGCCTACCTGCGCCTAACAAGTTGGCGGGCTTTAAGCTTACACCGGTTGAGTTCGAGAAGGATGACGACACGAATCACCATATTGATTTCATCACCTTTGCTAGCAATCTGCGGGCCGAGAACTACAAGATCGAGCAGGCTGATAGACACAAGACCAAGTTTATCGCAGGCAAGATCATTCCGGCCATTGCCACGACGACGGCTTTAGTGACGGGTCTAGTCGTTCTAGAGCTATACAAGATTGTAGATGGCAAGGAGAAGATCGAGGACTACAAGAACGGATTTATCAATCTTGCGCTCCCGTTCTTCGGCTTCAGCGAGCCAATCGCCAGTCCCAAAGTGGAATGGACAGGCCCTGGAGGAGCCAAACTCACGATGGACAAGATATGGGATCGCTTCGATTCAGAGGACGTGACCCTGGGCGAGCTCCTCAAGAACTTTGAGGAGAAGGGACTCAGTATCGGCATGCTTAGTTCGGGAGTGAGCTTGCTGTATGCTAGCTTCTTCCCACCAGCCAAGCGCAAGGAGCGCACGGCGATGAAGCTGAGCACGCTCGTTGAGTCGATATCGAAAAAGCAGATCCCGGCACACCAGAAAGAAATCATCTTTGAGATTGTGGCCGAGGATGGAGAGGGAGAGGATGTCGAGGTGCCCTATATCAGAGTGGTAAGAACATGAGGATTTGATTGATGTGATTCAATTAGCAATTGTAGCTAGCTAGAGATTGTCGTCGCTGCGGCGGACGGCCCCGGTGGGATAGAATATGTCCTTGGGTGGGAGTTGCCGTTGCTTCATTGCGTAAGAATTGGCAACATACAAAGGTTTTCCCTTCTACTGAGAAAATAGTTTGCCGATCAACAACAGACTTTGATTGATTGATTAATTGATACGTCGGCGGCTTTATTCTAACTACTAGATTACACTGCGAGTACCTAACGGATGCGTGTTTTGAGTTTTAGTATGCGAGGACACCGCGGAATGTGAAATTTATTAGGTTAGATGCAGTCGGCTACACTAACAACAGCTCGTAATTCAGGGCGGGAACTGACTTAGGTACACTAACGAACCTAGCTAGACCAAGGCAGCAGAAAATTCTAGTATGGGATTTTTTTTTATGTTCCCCACATTGATAATGATGATGATGATGATTAGTAACGACGACGACGGCGGCGGCGGCAGCGGCTACGGATAACGGATACCATTGGGTATGGCGCTTTTTACGTCACTGGTGTGTAATTGGTAAATAATCAGTGAATCCTGGGTAAGTAAGGGAGGGAGGGGGGGGGGAATAGGTGTTGCGAAGTCCTCCCATATGACAAAGCACGATTAGATACATATACCTCTTGCACATATGTTGGGTGATGTACCTGGGCTATACTGGGTGCTGTCGAGTAAGTCAAAGACGCGAGCAGCGAACTGATGGGGCAGTATATTACAAAGAGTCGTGATGCTTGACTATAGATTACCTAACGTCTCCTAATCTAACGCTGAGTTGATTATAGCTGGCTTAGATGGTATGTTAGTGAGCTTCTTCTGGGTATTGGCGGTTGAGAACCCCGCAGCGCCTTAGTAAGGGACCGTTTCTATAGGCCATCACAACAGCCACTTATATAGAGAGGGGCTTATATATATGCTTATACTCGGGTATATACCTTTGGTTATTATATGTTGCCCGTGTGTTGATAGTTTCATCGATTCGTTTTCACACGTATGCACGTTCGCCTACTTCCTGCTGCGAGACTCATCTCATCGTCGGCGAAGAGTATATATCCTACGCCCCTGCTCACGGCTCCAGGATATCGGAGTTGGTATCTTCTGTCTACATCTAGATCTGGTCTTGTGCGGAAGGGCACCGTTGGTGGAGAAGCGACCTCGCTGCCCCTGCGCCGCTGCTACTCGGCTGCTGTTCCGCGATTCAAGCCCGCGGAGCTAGAAACGAAGATATTGGCTTCTGAAATGGTGAGCCCCACCTCTCATGTTGGCGTGTTTTATCTCACTGCTTTGGTCGTCGTCGGGGCTCCGTCCCAGTCGTTTCTCGCCTGCTTTATGACGTAGCGGCAGTGGTGGTGAGGGTGCTGTATTCATACTAAGAATAAAACATTGGGAGATAGAATTCAGCTAACATGCCTCGCAGGCCACCGACAAGATCACGGATTGGGTTAAGCCGGGCGATACGTCGGGCGAGTTCAAGCGCCAGGCTAGCTCGTTCCGCGACTGGATTAGCGATGCCCCGGGGGCTAAGTATCCCCCTGAGAAAGGGAGGTATCATCTCTACGTTAGCTATGCTTGTCCTTGGGTAAGTTGGCCATTGCTTGTTTATCTCCTGACGTTTTTCTCTCCTCCTCCTTCTTATACGGGGAAGAGATGAGAATGAGATTATGAGGGGTCGATGGGTAGAGTGCGGAGTAGTGCATGATACAGCATGCTTTAAATAGGGAGATGGCTGACAGACTGCTCGTTGTAGGCTCATCGCACCCTCATCGCGAGGAAGCTAAAGGGGCTCGAGGAATTCGTCTCTTACTCCGTCGTGCATTGGCACCTCGGCGCCCAAGGTGCGTGTTTTTGATACATCTTCCTTTCTCCTTTTCATTGAGGGTATTTATATCCTCGTGTTCTCACAGCAGTGCTCATCTCCGAATACTGCNTTCTGGGGATGAATATCGGAATCATAGCGAAAAAAAAACAAAAAAANAAAAAAAAGAGAGAGAGAGAGACAGAAAAACCGAAGAAGNAAAAAATTGGATAACTAACCCAAAGAAGAAAAAGCAGCGGACACACCCCGCAGACAAGCCTTGAGGCACCCGAAGTCCGTCTATCTATGTATCCATCTATCCACCCCGGGTATTTTCTTGCATATCATGTTGCTACAAAGTAACTCGTCATGCCTCTTCAGATTTCCCATCCCCGGACCCCTCTCCATCTCTACAGGCATCTTCTCCGCGAATCCACCTACCTTCCGGTTCTCTGTCAACCGTGGATTACTTCTCGCATCCAGCAACGATTCCGCGACTGTCGCCACAAGAACCCGCCAACTTCCTATGTCAAACAGGCGCATTCCTCTCTCCGCTATCTGCGTTCTGCCAATGCCGGCAACACCAAGCGTCTAGAACACCTCTGCTTCATGGCCACCGGTCGCGTCGGCAAGCGAAGACGTATCCTGGCCACTTCACAACTTGGCCAACCTCCTCCCGCCAACACCAACGAACTGGAACAATCTCGAATCCATACCATTCTCGAGTCCTCACCCTCGAACCACCCTCCCAATGCTACGGAGGCCGCCACAGACTCTTCTACGGGCACTGCCGTGGAGCCACTGCAGAAGCGCGATTGGCTTGAAAACTGGTCCGTCGACATGATCACCGCCCTCGCCCGATCCCAAGTCAGCCAGCAATCCCGTGATTGGCCCCGGAGTATGCGCCGCTCCCTAGACACCACATACATCCTCAACGGCACCAACTGCTTCGGCCGGCCCTATCGTCCCAGACTAGTCCGTAATAAGCTCAAGAGACATTGGGCCAGCGTCCTCAACCAAATTCTACCTCCACTTCCGCAGGGTGAATGGGACCATCTGGCGTCTCTAGTTCAGGGCGAAGCAAGCGTGGACGAGTTGAAAATCCCCCCGAGACGATCCGTGGCTCGGCCTATCCAGGATAGCAGTCGGGGCCCAGCGTGTGAGCAGTGGGATTGGACTCGGCATGTATTGAAACCCGCGCGTGTTGTGGAGAGAGGAACCGGCCGCCGGCGAAAGACTCTCACCGGTAAAGAAGACCAGGACCCTCGAGGCCATGGCAACCCCATCGGCATTCAGGTCATGAGTCCGCGAAGGCTCCAGCGCATCTACGGCCGTATCTGGGCCATGTCACCCGTCGTCCAAAAGCACCCTGAAAATCAGAAGTGGTCTGTGTCTTGGGGGCAGAGTGAGCGAAGAATATCGGCGCCGTCGACTAGAGATCTCATGTTTTTCCAAGGTGTCGCAAATGATGGGGGTGTATTACCGAAGGCAGAGTAGTCATCTCAAGGACAAGAGCAAGTGAAGGGAATATATTCTTCCCACCCTCGGGTACATGTTGTAGCCGCTGGTCCCCCATTCTAACTTTGTCTAGATTTCCATGCACCATTCAACAAACCCCTTCAAGTTCGACCCATCCATCTTAGTCCGACAGGGAGGCTAGTTTGGACAAGCCATCACGTTCAACACGCATACCAACCCATTCATTCATAGCATTGGCGCCGATAGACTCGTAGAACTTGATACTCGGCTCATTCCATTTGAGTACACTCCAGTCGAGTCTCCCTCCATTCATGGCAATAACCTCTTTGGCCAGCTCAGCAAGCAGCCTCTTGCCGTACCCCTTCTTCCTGTCACTCGGACGCACAAATAAGTCCTCAACTAAAAGATTTTGGCGTAAGCATTACCCCTTTTTTTTTCAAGCGAGCTGGGGACTAGATTACGCACGGTAGATGCCAGCCTTAGCGCGCCAAGTACTATAGTTGTAAAAGTATATCGCAATTCCAGAGGGTTCATCGTGCTCGTTAAAGAGTACAAGGCAGCGTGCGGGGCGCGTCGCGGTTATAGGCTCGGTATTAGGAGCAGCTGCAGTAGACTCAACACCATCAGGCGCAAATGCTATAGTAGCATCCAGCAAAGCCCCGGTAGCTTCGTTGGCTTCTGATTCGTGCTCATAGTCGGCCAAGGCCTGGATCATTTCTAGGATAAACGGTATATCTAAGTTAACACAACGGAATCGGAATCAGTAACTGTCACAGTAGGGAGATGCCTGGATAAGGAGGTGTATGCAAGTACCTTCCCGCCGAGCGTGTCGAACCTTGCAAGGGGTCGGCGCCATGTTGTAATGATTATTATAATTAGATAGGGATGAGAGAACAAGGCACAATCTTGGAGAGATTGGATCAACGCAGAATAAATAGTAAATAAGCCCAAAAGCTAGCTTTTACAGATGATGGATATTGGATCGTAGCATTTCAGCTAGCTCGGGCATTCTCTAGTGTAGGCGCGCCCTTGTCATGTAAAGTCTTGTACACTATCACCGGCGTAAGCTCCGTCAAACTGGCGCCGTTACCGGGTTTTTTCTGGCTGCTAAAGCGGGGTCTTCTTCGAGTAAATTACTCGGCTATGCCTAGGTAGTTATTATGTCATGGTTTTTAAAAACTAAACGTTTAAAGTTAAAATAAATTCAAATTTAAAACTTTAGCTAATTATGCTAATTATGTTAATTATGCTAGTTTATTATAATAATTATTATAATAAAGTATAATATTATAAAGCTAAATATAATAGCTTAACGTATAATATAAACGGATTAACATTATAAGCAAATTAACACTTTTATAAGCTATATNWAAAAAAAAGCCGTATATATTATATAATATTTAAATAACTCTGCTAATTTTAATGTTATAAACTAATAATTAATACTTTTAAAATCGTAATAAAATAAGAAATTTAAAAGTANTTTTTTATTATTTTATAACGCATAACATAAGCGGATTAACATTATAAGCGGATTGATATTAAATTAATGTTATAAGCCTATGGATCGGTTATGAAAAGATCGCTTACATAACTACCTATAGTGTAAAGGGTAACAAATAGGTAATGTAATAAATAACATATAGTAGCTAGTATAATGGCTGATATAATAGCTAATATAGTAGTTAAACTAGCCTATATNAAAAAAAAACTATTTACTAAATGCCTTATAAATATACTTAACTAAAATAATAAAATAAAACATTAAAAGCTTTAAATATATTATATACTAAGCTTTATATTTACTAGTAATAAAATTGCTTAAGCATTATATACTATTTAACTAGCTAAAATTTAATAATTAAAAGTTTTATTAATTTTTATACTTTATTAAAAATCTTATAAGCTTTTTACTTATATTTTTAAAAATTATTATATTTTAACTTTTTTATATATATAATTTATTACTTATATTTATAAGCCTTAAACTATAAGCTTTTTATAATTTTWAGCTTATAATTTTTTNAATTATAAGCTATTAAGCTTAACTTAATATTATAAAAACTATTATAAAAACTATTTATAACTTTTTTAATAATTTCTTTATATAAAATAAAAAATTTATTATTATAACTTATAGCTATAATTTATAGTTTTATATNAAACCTTAAAAAATAAGCTTTATAGCTTATTTAGCTTAGCTTTTTTTAATTTGCTAATTTTTTTATAAGCTTAAACGCTTTTAGCAATCTTTTTATAGCTATAATAAAAAATTTTACTTTTAATAATATAAATTTATTTTTATAAGCTTTTTAAAGCTATAATTAAGCTTTATAAATATATAATAAATATTATAAAAAAGTTAAAAAGCTTATTAAATAAATATAAAAATTAATTAAGTTTAAATATTAATTAACTTATATAAAAGCTATTAATTTAATTAATTAATAATATATAAAGCTAAAAAAGCTTAGTATAATATTATAACTAGCTTTTAAATTTAAATATATTATAAATTATAAAATATTTATTAACGCTATAATAAAAAATAAATTATTAAACTTAGCTAAATAAATTAAAAACTAGTTTAATAAGCTTAATTTTATTATTATATAAAAAAAAAAATNNAAACTTGTTTGAGCTAATTATTAACTTAAAACAAGCTTTTTAGCGTACGCTTTATTTTGCTTAAACTATTACGTTTAAAAATAATTATAGCAAAGCTATAATAAGTAGCTTTTTAACTTATTAAAAAATCGCTTTAAGCTTATAATTAAAAGCTGCTATAGCTAATAGCCTTTTTTTTATAAAAGCTTTTTTTNATAAGGCTTATTAAAAAAAACAACTTATTAATAGCTTTTTATTTTTATAAGTATTTAAAAAATAAGCNGTTTTATTAGTTTTAATAAAAATTTTAGTAAAAAATAAAAAGTAATAATTTTTTTATTAATTAAAAAAGCGCTTGCTAAAATTACTATAAATAGTAACTACTTTAAAAATTAATACCTTAGCTATTTTAAAAAGTAGCGCTTTAACTATTTAACGCTTTAGCTATTTAAAAAGGTAGCATTTTAGCTATTTNAAAAATAGCAAACTTTTTTTTTTATGCTAACTAAATTTATATATAGTTTATTACTTTATATATATTAATATACTTAACTATAGCTGTTAAATTTTATAAAAGCTTTATAAACAAAAAAAGAAAAGCTTTTNAAGCTTACTATAAGCTGTTTATAAGCNTACCTATTCTCAGGACTACTTTTGCATGGGAGTTACCCCGATTTAGAAGTTATCATTTGCAACCTTACTGTTGCAATCGGCGTCGGCAATTATCGCACCACATGATGCTCGGCCAGAGCATTTGCCATAAGTCGAGAGAATAGAGAAAAGGAAGGCG
>WUBL01000236.1:0-43010 GCA_011057905.1 Xylaria multiplex | reverse complement strand
AAAAATAAGCGATTTAAATTTTTAATAAATAATAAAAAAAATTCGAAAAATNAAAAGTTTTTTTTTTTTTAAAAAGCTAGGTAAATATATAAAGTAAAAAATAAAGGTTTTAATAATAATTTCATCTTTAATTTTCTTTTAATTCTTTTTAAATTTTTAAAATGTTGTTTATTTATTTTTTAAAAATTTATTTCCTTTTAATTTTTTTAAATTTTTTTAAATTTTTTTTTAAATTTTTACCTTTTACCTTTAATACTTTAGTATTAGTACTTAGTACTTTTAGTATTTTAATATTAGTCTTAGTATTGCTAAATATTAAACTAACTTAGTATTAAATGTTAACCTTAACTAATGATTAATTTTATAACCTTACCTTATATACATATTTTAAAAAGCATTTATTAAAATCTTTAATAGCTATAATAATTGCGTTAAATAAGCCAGCTAAGCTTATAACCTATTAAAGATAATACTTTTAGTATAGTAAATCCGTTAGATTAAACGGTTAAGTTACACTATAGTATAAACAGCAGGTTTAAGGGGTTTATATACTTGTCAATTAGGTATGTAGATCGGAAGTATCCTTGCCACCTACTTCTAACACTTATTATCAGTAGACACCTTACATCCAGCAATAACTCTTACTACTTCAGACTCCCGACTCGAGCCTCCAGTCCATGTAATATCTGTAAAACCAGCACCCCGCATACATCTCTCCCAATGTTCTGCACTCGCGAGTACATAGGAACGCCCATCGTCAAAACGCCACCAGCCCTCTAGCAACCCGAACACGAGGTCAAACCAGAAAATTCTACTTGTAAACTCGACCAAAGATACCAGCCCGTTGGGTCGTAGAAGCTTGTAAATGTTCTTAAGCGAGTCGCCTAATGCCCTCGTTGCGTGAATGCAATTAGTAGCCAAGACAATGTCGAACTGGCCCGCATACTGGGCTGGAGGCTCTTTTTCTATGTTGATGGTCGCGTATTTCATGCATTTATACTTGGAAAATTTTCTTTTCCCTGCCGATACAAGAGATCCTGACACGTCCGTAAAGGTGTATTCAATAGGAATACCTAGTTGTAGCAGCCGATCTACAACCCACCTAGTCGTCGAGCCAGTCCCTGCACCTATCTCAATGATATGGAATACGTTACGAGAGTTCGGAGTCACCGCGTCCAGCGTGAGTTCTAGAAACCGCGTCAAGAGTTGCGACATGATCAAGTACATTGGGCTCGTGCTGTACACTTCTTCGAGAATGGCTCGGTTCGCCGTGGACCCGAATAAAAGTACCAAGGGGTCTTTAGTTCCAGTCATGAGACTTCCGAGGTCTGACCCACAGAGGTTTAATAGTATGTGCTCCTTGGCGTGTTGTGGAAACTCGGTCACGATTTGTTCGAATAGGACGGAGGAGGGAATCGGCGAAATAGGGAGAGAAGTACGAACGTAGCTCCTCCCATCGTGATCAGCAATCCCCTCATGCTTTATGATCTCGTACAAAACTTCCCGTAAGTGTTGATGTTTAGGGTCGACCGTGAGCGAGGGAATGTCATCCCCAGAGTTTAGGGTTTCTAAGCAGACACCCAAGTCCGCAAACGCCTCGATCGTATAGGAAAGAACAAGTTGTGAGTTCTTCTCGTATACTCGGTCGTAAAATCCGGAGAAACCATACTCCAACGCTAGGTTTTCAAATTCAGAGCTCACTGTTTTTAAATTCGCCGATGCTAGAGAAAAATCACAACCCCTGTAGAGAGGTGATGTCTTGCTCGGTGAATATGAGGCTAAAATTGTTGAAGACTTGGGAGCCCAGGATCTGGGAGAGATTGATTTCTCAATGATGCTAACTAGTCCTGCGAAGCTTTTCGCCTGCATCAACGGAGCTAAATCAACTGTCGTTCCAAAAATCTCCTCAATATCGCTCCTCAGCTCCATACACATTAGTGAGTCTAATTCAAGAGATTCGAGGCTCGTGAGATTACTTATCTCACTATCTGAACAATGGAGGTAGTCGCGTAGGAGATTAGCAACCCGTGACCCTACGTCAGAATGTGCAACCGGATTCTGCGATTGGGTATCTATAACTGGAGGCACGATAGGGTTGTGCTTTGGGAGGGATGGGCTTGTTTTGTGTTCTGGCTCTTGTGCATTTTGTATGATTGGTGCTAGACGAACGCGAACATAGTCTTGCAAAGATGCGAAGGTTGGTAAGCTTCCAAGACATTCCCGAGGAATGGAAACATCCAACTTAGTCACAATTTCTGATACTATCTCCATCGACAGCAAGGAGTCAATACCGAGCTTAGACAAGGGGTATTCTTCGCTTATCTCTCGGGCGGGCACATCCGTCAACCCGACTAATATCTCTCGGAGCTTGGTACCTAAATCATTCTCTCCTATGTTATTAGACGAAGCGCGTGGACTAACTGTTAGGGTTGGTGTGACCTCGGTTGACGCCGAGTCACTGGTAAGCTGAGCCGTGGAACAACTCGAATCCGCCCCCGCGTCTAAAGGCAATACGGCCGCTTTCAGATCATATTGTGCCAATTCTTCTGTGTGTCCATCCTGCAAGGGTCTAGAATGATCAAGGACCTGGTTGCATGAGGCGCGAAAGGCACCCGTTTTTGATTTAATTTCCAATAATGCGAGACTTGACGCGAGCGATGCAATGCGCACTTTGCTAAAACGTACACCCATGGCCCCAAAAACGGGTTGTCCCGTGGACTTTTCAGTGGCAAAAACATCAGCACTACAATGCTGACCTGAAGTAGAGTTGACTATTGAGATGATGTCCCACGAGGTGCCAGAGGCACGAAAATTAGACGATAGTTGCATATGATCGATCTGGGTGCAAATATACGCCATGTCAGAAGGGCAATTCAAACAGTTGAAGTAGAATCCAGGCACCTGGAGGAAATTATCGACTGCTATCGTTTGGAAAAGTGACTTTTGAACTGCTGCGGGCTGAGTTTCGGGTAAGAAAACTTGAGACGAAATCGAATCTTCGCTCACGGTTAATTTCCGGACACCTTTGTAAAACTCATCATAGTTGACAACCCGGGAAAAAAGGTGGTAAATCAGTGAGCCTTGAATGAGATTTGCTTCAACTTGTAAACCAGTTGTTCTGTTCATACCAAACCGCAGTAGCCTTCCAAAACTATCGAGACCAACCGGGGAAATCTTGGAATCAAGTGGCGTTAAACTGACAAAACCACTCGCATGCGTAGTTGCTCTTGATGTAGCACGGAAACCGGATAGCCGAGACTGAAATGAGAACTCCCATGTGAGCCCATCGGCATGTACCCGTGTAAAAAGAAGTTGTAGCGACATGCTTTGACTGATTCCAAGCGGAGAGAGCATTTCCAACTTCTCTATTCGCTCACCTGGGATACATTGTAGCTTTAGAATACCAGTAAGCTCTCGAACGGCCAGCAGCACAATATCGACATATAAAGGCGCAGGACAAACAGGCTTCAAAAGCAAGGAGTGTCCTTTAATTATAGTTTGCAATTCCTCGGACTGTAGATCAATAGCGAATGTGGCTTCCATCGACCTCTCGTGGTGAAATCCGGAAAAGGTAAGGAAAACGGGCTTTGTAGCTGCCTCGGGGGGTGATGGCAACGTCTCTGGATTGGGCCACGGTTGGTGTTCAGCTAAATTGAAATCAAGCCAGTGTGATACTTTTTCGAACTGATAGGGTGGTAAATTGAGCATGCGGTACTCTTTATGTTGAAGCCGATGGAATGGCCAGAACCGAACGTGATGGCCATGCCTCCCTAAAGTTGCTACAGTCTCAGCCATTTTATCTAGGCCGTTATTTTGACTGAGATCAACAGGGAAGAATGAATGAAGTGCCTGGCTAGGAAACAGAGCGCGTTGAACCAAGGTCGTAACAGAAGAATCAGACCCGGCTTCAATCCAGGTGCAAGCCCCGAAGCGTTTTTCGATTTGCTTGATAGCGTTTTCGAAATATACAGGCAGGCGAGTGTGCTGGGAAATTGACACCGGCGTCACGGCGGTTGAATTCTCTGCATTTAAGCACCTTTGAATGCGAATTTTTGGACTATTGTAGACTAGTTCCTCTGCAATTCTCTCAAGATCGTCGAGGAAAGGCTCGCAGAATCTGGAATGGAATCCGCGCGATACGTCCAAGATTTTATACTTTACATCTCTGGAGGTACTAATTGACTGGATAGCCAAATCAACTTCCGCTTTGGATCCCACTAAAACGTGGCTTCTGCTTCCGTTGTAGCAAGCTATTTCAAGCATACTTTGGGGTAACGCCGATCGGACTGAGGATATTATCTTCAATGCGTGTTGACGGTCAGCCCGTATAGCAATCATAGTTCCAATTTCGCTTCCCCATCTCTTGTTCATTAGATCTGCCCGGTCGTGGACCAACTTGAGGCCGTGAGGTAACGACAGGGTCCCCGACATGGATAAGGCTACAAGTTCACCCAAGGAATGACCAACAATGCAGTCAACTTTGAGACCGCAGTCGATCCATGACTGAGCACAAGCATACTGTATGGCAAACTGCATAGTTTGAAGCAACACAATATCGTCTATAGGGGTCGTGTAGAATATATGAGGGTAGATTCCGGCATGCCCGAACGATTTCAAAATCTGATCGCATTCATCGAGGTGTGTGCGAAGAAGAGTGCAGCGATTGTAAACACTTTCACAAAGTCCGATGAAACGCTTATGCTGCCCACCAAAAGCCAACACTACAGGTTTAGGTGCAGGGGCAAGATAAGAAGGCTTCGAATGATGGTTTGGTATTGATGAGATATTAAGAAGCTGTTGATCGAGCTCTGATATACTAGAGACAGCCGCGGATAACACGTAAGGCAGGTTGCGGTTTTGCGTCCCGCTCAAACTAAACGTTAGATCTGCGAGAATGCTTGCATTCAGCTTCAGCTTAGATATATGCTGTCGTATGATGCTGCAGTTCGCTCGAAGGCTGATTTCGCTGTTTCCCGAAACCACCAGCGGATATGTTGACTGATGTTTTCTTTCTCGCAGGTCTCGGTTTTGTCGAAATGGTTCTCTAACGACTATGGCCGCAATACTGCCAGCGGCCCCGTGGTTGCTAACAAAGGCAATCAGGGGGTCTGCATCCCAAGGTATAGTTACGGTGGGTATTTGAAGTTGGCTAGGTATTAAGTTAACCTTTGGGTTTAGCCTGGAGTGACTGGCTTGTCGAGGAATAGCTCGCTTCTGAATCATCACTGCGTAACCCAGAGTTAGATCCTATCCTTGAAATGGTAAAATTTCACTAGGGTAGCGAGGTGGAAGAATAATACTATCCGGAGTAGGGGATTAGGCCGTCTGATGATTTCACAGGAGCTCAAAACCTACTCACAAAGAGTCTTGATTAACCCGGCGACGCCGGAAGCACCCTCTGTGTGCCCGATATTCCCTTTTACTGACGCAAAATAAAGCGGCCTAAATCGGTCTCGACCAGCGAAGACTTTGTGAATCCCTTCAAATTCCTGCGGGTCGCCAATAAGCGTTCCAGTGCCATGGGCCTCCAAATAAGAGATGTCATCCGAAGTTACGCGAGCTGAACTTAGTGCTTTATGGTAGAGCGCAATATGTGATGGGACATGCGGGATTGTGATTGGTACTTCGTTACTGTTTTGCCGTACACATGTAGACAGAATAACTCCGAGAATGTGATCGCCATCCTTGAAAGCCTGGCTTAAGCTTTTTAAAATAACGAGCCCAACCCCTTCTCCACGACAGTACCCATCAGCGTCAGCATCAAATGGCTTGGTCGCACCTGTGGGACTAAGAAATGAGGCGGCAGCTAAATTCTGATATAGATGAGGGCTCGTAAAGACCGAAGTACCACCGGCAATAGCACTTGAACAGTCACCGTGCCGAATCGCCTTACATGCAGCATCGATGGCGACAGCGGATGATGAGCATGCGGTATCAAAAGTTATAGACGGGCCAGTAAAACCAAAAAAAATGACTGATCCTCCCAGCAAGAAAGGCTCGTAGCATGCCCAGCGCAGAGAAAGCGTTGGCCGGGTGGCTTGCGATGTTGTCGCCATAATCCGAGACACAAACGCCAACAAAACACCCTACGTCGAGAGCCAGGGTCTGTTGTCCAAAGTACCTGGAAGACTCTAGGGCTTGATATGCCACTTCTAACAGTAGCCGTTGACTCGGATCCATCGATGCCGCCTCTCGAGTGGACTTCTTAAAGAACCGATGATCGAAATGATCCACGTTGGCAAGGAAATTTCCAAAGAAAATTGACCTCTCAGTGCTACGTCTATGGTTATGAGCTGGGAAACGACCTGGTGGTGGTTCGGTTACCATAGAAAGCCCACGGCTGAGAAGTTGCCAATACTCTTCCGTCGAGTTTGCCCCTGGGAACTTGCAAGCCATGCCGATGACAGCTATAGCATCTTCAGGGCAGCCATCCGGGAGACTGAGCCCCGGCGATTGTTGAAAAGCTGACATTGCAATCACTTGCCGAATATTTAATAGGTATGAACGAAATTCTATAACTGCGAAATATTCACTACAAGCGATGAATGCCACAGGACTTAGATTAGATTTGGATCTATATAAAAGTATATATGATATTGGACTTAGACCCAGCTGTTAGAATAGGGGTAGCGTTGGCTTCCCCTAAGTCATGGTTGGGAGCTAGTATTGCGGCTCATGTTCTCAATAACTCGCATATTATGTTGTTGCGGTGTACATAAAGTACCTAACCCATCAGCCGGGGAGATATCTCTCTTGCATGAAAGTTGGTACGTTCGGTTCCGCCAGAATTAACATATGGTAGACGGAGCGCATCACATTGTACTGGTAGACATACCGCATGCATATATACTATACTTACGTACCTTTGCAGATACGAGCTGACATGGAAGGCATCCTGATGGCATCCTTCCGGCATGGGGTAGGCTCAACCTGCGTCCGGCTCCTCCAAATTCCTACTCGGCATGATAGAGGCACAGTATATGGAATACTGTAGGTGCTGGGGTCGTAACACGACAGATGCGCGGCCGATGTTACGAATCATCTCTCTGCTGTCGCCCCCCTCACTCAATTTACTTTGATCTTCATCCTCATTTCTCACTGGTTCATCTAGACTACTGTTACATCTCGGCGCTGCAATTGAGGCAAGACACGTCATTTCCGCAACCACGTGGAATACCAGAACTACATAGTAACAAAGCATCGCGCAAAACCCCGTTCTTGTTTGCTCTCATGTCTCGACTTTTCTCCCAATCCTTCCAACGGCGCAAGATGGAAGTCATCACAGCCGTTGTCGCTTGGGGTTTATCTGCCGTCTGCCAAAATACCGTCACCTCTCAATGGCTTGCGCCTATTTGTCCGCGGAATATCACGACGGAACTCGCAAGCAGGTTATCATCTAGCGCTCAGATATATTCACCCGGCTCAGCCGGTTTCGCTGAGGCCACGTCGAGATGGTCCTCTTTTGAGACTCCTGATATCAATATTGTTGCCGTTCCCAGTGTTGAAGATGATGTTGCTCAGATTGTAAGCTCAAATAAGGGCGGCCTATAAGTGAGCGAGTAAGGCTAACTTGCGAAGGTCAAATACGCGAGTCAGAATAATATACCTTATATTGCAGTCTCTGGTGGCCATGGCGCAATTACCACAGAGTCCCGATTGAAGCATGGTATTGAAATCTGGATGCACCAGCTGAACACGATTGAGATTGGTGAAGACTCCGCCCGAATCGGTGGGGGTGCCCTCTCGAAAGCCGTGACCCATGCTCTCTGGGACGCTGGGAAGCAGACTGGTAAGCTACTCTATAATGTGATGGCAAGTATATGAGCCGAATCTCACTCTCGGGGCCTATAGTCACAGGTGGCTGTGAATGCACCAGTCTTCTTGGTCCTGGCTTGGGGGGCGGCCATGGTCTTCTACAAGGCCGACACGGACTCGTGTCAGACCAGTTCATTTCTATGAACATCGTCTTAGCATCCGGCGAGATAAGAACAATTGATGAGACATCTGATTTATGGTGGGCAATCCAAGGGGCTGGTCATAATTTCGGCATCGTGACCTCGGTCACTGTCAGAGTCTACGAAATTCAGCACCCAGACTGGGCATACGAGGCGTTTACTTTCACAAGCGACAAGGTCGAACAGCTCTACGAAAACCTCAATGTCCACCTTCTTAATAATGGGTCGCCGCCTGTAAACATAGTCAACTACGGATTCTTGATGAATGTTCCAGAGATGGACCCGAAAGTAAGTAAACTTAGAAGTATTCATTTCTTCGTGTTGGGCTTGTTCTGACATTATTCCTAGCCTATCACGTTTTTTTTGGGTCCTTCAAGAAGGAGCAAAGTCTGTTGACTCAATCTACACAAAGCCCTTTCATGACCTCGGGCCCACCACTACGGATACTGGTAGCGGAATATATCTCGACGTGCCTCGGTGGGTTGGCTGGGATAACGACGCCGCTCCCTGTCAACATAATGGACTAGCTAATACCCGTTTCCCCATCGATATACAAGCTTACAATGTACCAGCTATGCGGAAGGTTTACGATTTATTCGCCGATGTTACGCAGAAGACGCCTGAACTAAATGGCTCCTTTTTCTTATTTGAGGGGTACTCTTTAGAGGGAGTGAAAGCTGTACCTGGCGAGTCAACTGCTTATGCCTTTCGAGATGATAATATTCTGGTGGCTCCAGTTGTCAGCTGGGTACCTGCGGGACAAGACATTGCCCAAAAAGCGACGAAGTTTGGCAACGATCTTAGACAAATTCTCTACGAGGGCACCGGGCGATCGGAGCTCCACGCCTATGTGAATTATGCCTTCGGTGATGAAACACCAGCAAATTGGTACGGGTATGGACAGCAACGACAAGAGCGCTTACTAGCGCTAAAGAACAAGTATGATCCTCATCATAGATTTAGCTTTTACGCACCGATAGCTTAAAAAAAGCACCTTCAGTGTATATTGGCTCACTAGTTGTCATCCTTTCGACATCTTGGATATTTTGGTAGATGGACAGGCAATTCTTTGAAACTCTCGGCTATTGCGTACTTTTTAGCAAAGAGGAATTGAATATCATGTTTGATTCCCAGAGTAAATGTATATTACTGCGGGTATATAAAATAACATTATCATAGGCTAGATGCACTATATCACTGCTTCTGAGCCTCACCTTGAGAATTGTGTGTAGATAGAATTATTTCCGGATGTGGTAAGATGAACTAGGAAAATCTAGAGAAATTCAAAACCTTCTAACACCAAAATAATGGGGCATAGCTGAACCATGACCATACTGTAGATTGATTTATGGCGACCCCTGCTCAGCGAAAAAGAAAATACATTTTCCCCTCCCAAGGGTCGTATTGCATGCTGACGCTTATGGCAGTGTCACTAAAGCAATTCCGTAGTATGCTACCGCCACTCTATTGTGTAGCATAATTGGGCTCCTATTATGTGTATCTCTCGGCCTGTCACAAGGGCAGATGTTCTGGGCTTGGGAATAGCTTCATATCCCTCATGTTCTAATAATTGGCTATGGCGTCAAAGGAACTCTTGAGGAAGAAGTTTTCCTCAGAGGGGTCCGAGACCTCGCCTGAACTGTAGTGTACTGTCTTGGGTGTGATCGAATCCTTCTCTGTCGCTGGCATTTTCAATCATGAATGAAAACAAACATGGGTAGCATAGATGATCATATGATGTTGTAGACACCGGTCTATGAAGCATTAGGACAAAGTACTTGTAGATCCCGTGTCAAGGATGCATGAATAGGGGCAGGGGGAGGAAGTCAGAATGGCAATTGTAGTAGGGCTTTTGGTCTTGCTAGTTCGTCAGCTGCTGTGTAGTGCTGCATTGTCATTTAAGCGCAAAGGTATCCCTGCCTTAATCAATGCGCGGTTCTTCGTGCCTACACTATCCTCCTCGACGGACGGACTCGGAATACTAAGACACCGGCCGGTACAATATCACCTAATATTGGACCGACTCTTTGCCTCTTTCCCACACCGACTATGGACGCACAGTCGAGCACATTTGCGGGTGTGCTTTATCGTAACGAACCTGGGAAGACTGACCTTATCGTCGAGACAGTCTTTCTTGCCCTAGATTTTCTTTTCACAGGAATAAGGCTTTGGTCACGACGGCTTACGAAATCGCCACTCCAAGTCAATGACTATCTCATTCTCACTGCTCTGGTATGTGTTTTTCACACGTCATAATCCAAACACGGAAGGCGAACTAATGAGCGCTAATGCCGGGAGCATGGTAGCTTATCCTAACCATACGATATGCCGTGGTAGTCGCTCTAGTTGTAGAGTGTGGCTTAGGGCTTCATGCTGACGAAGTAGAAAGAATTGGTGGACCGGGCAGGATCATCGTCTTCCGCAAGGTTTGTTATTGAGCCATCGTCGTTAATAGTTCTAACAACGGATTCTAGCTCACCTACGTGATCGATTTGATGTGGCTTACCCTCGTGGCTCTAATCAAGGTCTCTATTCTGCACTTCTATACCGTTATCTTCCGCACAAAATGGTTTCGGTATCTTGTTTATGGTGTTATGGCCTTTGCGATCGCCTTCTGGGTCGCGGCATTCTTCAGTGATGCTTTCTTCTGTATACCGCCCGAGAAAGCATGGCTTCTCAACATACCCGGGCACTGTGGCGACTCGAGTACGATATACGTAGTCTTGGCCTCGACAGACCTCAGTATCGATATCATTGTCATTGCACTTCCCTTCCCGATCCTATGGAGACTACAATTAGCCACGGCGAAAAAGATCTCCTTAACTTTCATCTTTGGACTAGGGTTTATGTACGTTTCTCTCTCCATGTTCACCCTTTATTGCTCGGCTACATAGGCTGATTGCAAGATGTTTTTAGAATCATTATCATTACGTCCGTCCGGATTAGGTTTTTCTCTGAGCTCGACCCCGCCGATATCACCTATACCTTCTCAAAGATCGCTTTGCTATCGTCGCTTGTTCCGCTATTGGGCATTATTAATGCGAACCTGCCTCTCTCCGCACCAGTATTCCAGAAAGTATTCTCTATATCAATATTAGCTAGTACCCTAAAACGATCGAACGGAACCGGGAGTACCGATAACTTCCACAGGTTAAGAGAAGATGAGTACAGTTTGGCAAATATCAAGTGTAAGCTACGACCTAATCCATTCAGTGTTGCGTGCATTACTGATAAATTAATTGTCTAGCAACTCGAGAACCAAACACTAGTCACGATGCCGGGAGAATCAATATCAGAAGGGACTGGGAGGTGAACACACTGCCAGCACTGGAGAGTCATTTGAATACTCATCCTATTAGTCACCTTCCCGAGCCAGGGACCCCGTGATGGCATATACTGTTCACGAATCTAGGGTGCACTGATTTTTGTTTATGTCCGCAGTCTTTCAATCTTGCGTAGTAGTTGTGGTCTAGACTATCTACCGCACACTCTGATGTACATTAACTACTAATATTATTAATGGGTTGGTGGTCTGATATTATGGTTTTTCTGGGTCGGGGTTGTGTGCCCCAACAGGCTATGGCGTTGCTCGGTGGTTAATGTATGGTTTTAATCTCTGCCTAACCTGATTTAATGAACAGGGAATTCATCTCTAGGTTGATTTAGAAATGGTAAATCTGAGTCCCCATTCGTGCACATTGTCGAGCAGCCGCAGAGTATCGGTGCATTAGTGAGGCGGTTGGTGAGGGGTTGTAGCTGTATGCAAGCCCCTTCTCGAACCTTTGGGGTCGGCAATCATCGCTTAGCTACACTATTATTGCCTCTTACATCACGTCAGAATGCTACCGGCAGTTTAGCAATTGGCCGCGAATTAGTGAGACGCCATTCTCGCAGAATTGATTTGTTCGCCTCCTCCCTGTCCGCATAGTCAGCGTTTTTGGGTGGGTGCCTGTTACAGCAGAAATAGGAGCGTTGGATGTTCCCTACTCTCGAGTTTCGGGACCGGACAGTAACCGGACTACCTACATAGCACTAAGGGGAGAGGTAGAGCATACAGTATGCATAGTGGTTGATCTGCAGAAAGCTACTTGAGCATGGATGATAGAATAAATGGGTGTGGCCATGTAGGATGAAGGGATATTATTGGTTCGGGGCACACGCATAATGCAGCCCGATCGCGGGGATATGTAGACGGGATCGAGAAGGAATCCGCGGCCTGTTTCGTTGACGTATTTTCTTGCGGGGGTTGAGATTCATACTATAAAGTCTCGGCCCAAATTCCGTTTCTAGTTTCCAAGGCAACGCTCCTCCAAATAATAGTCCCTTTGATAAGTATATCTTACAACCCTCATGGCGGAGATCCCGTAGTACTACTACTAGTACTATGTAGTAGGGTGCAGAGATTTGCATCACTGCAACACACACTCAAACCGCTTTCAAACTCGTTTCCGTATAATTTCGACGTGAGTAGCTACTATGGTGGGTGTTCAGTAAAACGTTCCTAGTCAGATACATATCCTTGGTAAAGTCTTGGCGGATTGGGAGCATCTCGCCCAGTCATACATCTCTTATACAAGTAGCTACACTCGCCTCGCGGTCCGCGGCTCCACAATACCCGACTAGGAACGTCTTATACCCCTACACACCAAGTATGAAAAATGGTATCTAGAAGTCGTGGTGGCCCTGCGTCGTCGGGCTATTGCCCTGTAGGCGAACTCTAACACCAATCAGATCTCAATACCATGGAGTCAGCTTAATTTCCAATATTTCGATATTCTTCAAAGCAGACAAAAGCAAACGCACCTCTTTTCAAGAGCGGATTTGGTGCCCAGAACATGACGGGCCCTATCTATATTAAAGCATCAAGGACACCCACCGGGCCTATCTCTCGATGTAATCCGACCGCWTTTTTTTCTGAACACTGTATAAAACGATGGGTTAATCTACAAGTAGAATCCTACTATACAGAGGCTACTTTCTACCAACAGCCCTACCAGAGGTTAATACTACTATGCAGTGTCCCCATGCATGCATAGCCTATTCGATGCATCGATTCTTCCAGCATGTCGATCTGGATGCTAATCTCAACGGGCTACGCCGAAAATGGCCTTCCTACACTGCCTATATTGGCACCGTTGCAGTCTTATATGCTACACATAGTGCTAGTGCTATGTATCACTGATCCCAATAGTAAAAACGGAATGTGACGCCAGATGATTATTATACCTTGATCGCCTTTAATGTGACCTATCTAATACAATAAACATGACCTAAACCAAGAGATTGATAGTGATGGTTGACAATGTCGTATTTATGTGCTTATGGCCAAGACACAGTGTGGCCTCTCCAAATCTTATATACTCCCAGAGATGGCCAGCAATCAGTACCGTAGTCAATTTTATTCATTTTGGGTTTCTGTTGCTTGCATGCATCAAACACACCTGCATGGCCCGCTACTTGAACACTCTTGGCTTCAGTTAAATTGGCGGTGAGGTTAACATTTACGAGCAGAAATAGTGGTTTAGCAGAATGTCTTATGGTCCCATGAAGGAGTTAGCTTTATGGTGAATAAGGTTATGCTGCTGCAGCGGAGTTTGAACATGACCAAAACCCCGTCTTAACCGTCTATATACAGTGGCCCTTATTATTCAGAATTAGCTCACCACAAAGGGGTCGACGCCCATTTGTTTGAGTACGATACTGATATGCTCATGGCCTATTTGGGTTATAATGTCTGGCTATCTGCGTATGAGATTAAATCGTAGATTTAAATATTAAGCCATCTCTATAGAAAAATTAACCTATTTTTCAAGGCAGTAGATAATCATATTGTAGATCTTTCTATACGATGGAAGCAAAACCTGTCTACGAGAACACCCAATTAAAACCTCCGAACATGCTTAACATTGCGAAGGATATCTTGAGGGATACTGAGAGACTCGTCCAATATCTTTCACAGAATAGCCTACATGTTCCTACTTATGACCTGAACTCAACTGACCGGCCTGACACAGAGGAATACCTTTCATTTCAGGCGCGTCTTGTAGCTAACCTCGAGGACTTACAATATCTTGTTCAAGGCCCCAAGAAGGCCATGCGAATAATGCTGTGTCTGGGAGAAGACCTAGCCGCACTTCAGGTTGCTTTCCAACTCAACTTCTTCGATCATGTCCCTTCTAGCGGAGCAATAAGCGTGGCAGAATTGGCGCTCAAGGTTGGTCTGGATGAGGATCGATTATGTCGGTTCATACGAATTCTTGCGACGCATCGCATATTCACTGAGCAGGTCCCGGGTTATTTCTCTCATACCCCATCTTCCATCCTTTTTCATAACGATGAAGACCTCAAGTGCACTGGACAATACATGTTAGTTAACCGTCTGCCATCTATGCGCTCTAGCGTATCTCATGACCGTATCTTACAATCGATGCTAAACTCATCTTACTGATTAAGTCTTGATGAGATGTTCAAAGCTGCTACGGAGTCCGCATCCTGTGTTCAAGCGACGCCGCACCAATCTGACAGTATACATTCGCCATTCGCCATCCGACATCAAGTTCCGCTCTTCAAATATTACGAGCAGAACCCGCACCATGCGAAAAGATTTGCGAAGGCAATGGCCGGCTGGACTAAATGTGCTGTCATCTCCCCCGAGTTATGTTTATTCATGCCGACTAACGTCCAAACCCAGTGGATCGGCACATTGATATCAAAGGAGGGTTTCCGTGGGGTGAGTTACATGGCACTGTGCTGGACGTAGGTGGAGGGAGCGGCCACGTTTCCATGGCACTGGCCAAGGTGCGCGCCCTATATCTGAGATTGTCTTTTACCTCTAATGTGCCATTACAGGAATTTCCACAGCTGAGCTTTGTTGTCCAAGACCTCCTACCGCAGATGCGGGTGGAAAGCAATGGAGATGCCTCTACTTCAGTAATGGACCGGGTGGCCTTTATGCAGCACGACTTTTTCGAACCTCAACCCCTCAAGGACGTGGCAGCTGTTCTCTTACGACAGGTCACCCATAATTGGACAGATCAGGAGGTCGTGGGAATTTTCAAGGCACTCGTTCCCACCATGGAGAGCTCTAAGCCAGGCACCCCGTTGCTCATCAATGATACGGTGATGCCAGAGCCGGGGCGGATCCCGATGCATATGGAAAGAGAGCTAAGGGCGATAGACATGCTAATGTTCGTGTGTCTTGGCGCAAAGCAGCGCACACAGCTAGAGTTTGAGGAATTGCTACGAAAGGCGGATCAGAGGTTTGTTGTACACGGGGGGCATGTACAAGGAAGTTTAAGTCTCATAGAGGTCCACCTCGAGATCTAATAGGATCACCTAAAAGGGGAGCTACACGTCTAAATTCCTTCCAACCAGTCCACTACATCGTATATGTCTTTGACTATGACTTCACTAGTGACTAGTCTCGGGAACGAGACCGTAGATTTCGAAGAGATAGCCCAGCATCCACTATTGGCGCAGATGGGCAGGGCCTCGGAGCGAATAGGATTCATTAGCGTTACAGACAAACATTGCACTATCGGGAGTTCGCTTGCATTTGAGGGTATCGATGGCGATAACGGGTCGGATGGGCAGTGTTGAGTTGCTGAGGTGGGAGTTATGAAAGACGGCATCGAACTGTTCTTATCTAGCACTACTATCGTCGAGCCTCACATGAATTTTCTCTTGATCGTTCCGAATAAGGTTCATTTCATAAGAGAGGATATGATCTTGCTCATTTCGGGCATCAATAAATTCGTCGTGTGTCATATAACTAAGCTAATAAAGTTATAGTTAATCCAACTCCCCTCTTGCTTTAGCTATTAAACCAGCCACCTATCCACGCCACAGTAGGAAAGATCATTGGTGGAGTCATGTGATACTAATGCTACCTAACCCCGCCCCCATACATTCTCAAGGACTACCGCATTCTCTATCCCAATTTTTAGTACTTACCTATCACTTGGTTGGAATTTCGTCTCGTTTAATATTATAACTTCCTAGCTTTAGAGTCTAGCTTGTAAAGGGTAAATGTTTCTTATAAGATTTTCAAGGCATACTTGAAGTTATTATAGCATGCTTCGAAACATATTTAATCTCCCGTAACGATTGCGTTCTACCCATGCCCCCCTCCTTATTTTTAGTCTAAGCTATGTATCTGGTACCTTATGCTGTTAGTTCAATATGGTAGTTCTAGGTACCTAGTCTATATTGGTAAACGTTTATTACAGGCTTACCATAAATGAGCTAAAAGCGAATCCCAATAGCGCTGTTAGGAGTCGAACCTAACTCACTATTAGTTCAGACGGTAGGTACCATAACACTATACTAGTTTTTATGCAACTCAGGTACACCTAGTCTTCATCTATATCCTTATCTTCGTTTTGATATTGACTTTATTTGCCCGTGATTTCATTCAAATCATCTACTTCAGGATAGGTTGGTTTTATTTTTAACATTAGATATTAGGGTTAGTATAGCGTAAAACAAGGTTTGGAGGTTTGGTGGTTTAGTTACGTTCGGCTGGCATGAATAACGTATTGTTAACAATTCAAATGTGTATGGTTTGGCGATAGTCCCCCAGATGTCTAATGTTGGTGAACATTATCCTAACACTATTTTGGTCTTCTGTAGGTATTAGATTGCCTGGAGTAGGCCGTGGCCGAAGGCTAGTCAAGATTGCACTTGTCATGGTGGTTTGCATACAGCCCGTTGCACGTAGTTGAATGCTATTCTCATACTCTACTTCCGAGCTTATGCACCATACAACCACAGGATTCAGAAGAACATTTACCATGGTAGTATGGATCAAATTCGTAGCAACATATTATGAAATTAAAATGAGTTCTAAGTCAGAAAATGAATGTCCTATTTCGGTCATAGAGTTCCTAGCAAAAGTTTGCAACCACGTATATTCCTAAAAAAAAAAAACGAGGGCATTCTAGAAGTCGAAAGAAAAAGGCAAAAGGAATAAGAGCAAAATAAGTTTTGCCAAGGTGACTAGAAATCCGCCTCCTATAACCTCTACTGGAATATTGAGAGGCTCATAGGTTAGATTGGGCGAGCAGTTGCTCAAGGGTTTCGGCATCGCTTCGGCGGGCTCGGTTCTGTTGCAGAAGCGTGCCAACCGCAGTTTCGATCTCCCCACCCTTATCCCTGAGCCGAAATTTTGCTTCTAGTACACGGTTGAGCCAATTCGTCATGGAACCGTGGACTGTCTTATTAGTCTCTCTCACAGGGCCACATGGGTGGAGATCTGCAATGTCCCAACCTCCCTGTTGGTCAGGCATAGGGATGTAGTGTAGCGCCCACAATAATACGATACCGAGCGCCCACATATCAGAGGCTGGTCCACGTGAATTTGAGTCCCGGAGATACTCCGGCGGTAGGTACCAGGGTGAACCGCGGCTGTTGAGGGGGTCCTCTTCTTTGAAACTATGGTTGAAATCACCTAGGACGGCGCCGCGCACAGGGTCAAATATGATATTGCCCAGCTTGACGTCGCCATGCACGACTCCCCGTTTATGGAGAAAGGACAGCGCAGAAGCCATGTCGCCGAGGATTCTCCTAGCACTTACGGCATTGCCGTTGAATTTATTTTGGTCATCTTTCACGTGGTATAATAATGACTTTGCATCGACATGTTCGGTGTATATGGTATGAAAACGGGCATCGCAGCCAAGATACGGTATGATAGCAGGCTAAAGAAACGAATTAATCTCAGGTCATGTGGGGTAGGGGAGAAAGCTTAGAGAAAGCATACATGGGCTCCGAGAAAGGAATGGATAGAATTTTCGTGCAGAAAACTCTCGGCGGCGTCGATAGTTGCGTCTCTCTGGCTAGAATCGGGCTTGATGACCTTTGCTGCAACTATCTTGCCGGGCATCTTGGAGTGTTGTCCTCGCCAGACGGATGAGAATTGTCGATCCGGGATGGGCTCCTCGTAAGTGAGCTGGTAACTGCTATTGCCAGCCCCGATAGTGATGATTTCGCCTCGTTCAAGAGTAAGAAGGGGGTTGTCAGGCGACTCCCCTTCTGAAGCTGCCTCTCGGGCAGATGAAGAAGTAATGCGCCACGTTTTAAGGCTCAGAATTTTGAACTGAACTAGACATATGCCGCTGATAGAATTGATAGCCCACGTACTTGGCTCGAGCGTGATGCTCGAGCGCATTTCAACGATGACACCGCTCTCACCAGAGAGTTCAACAACAACCCGATCCCAGGAGTTATTGCGTAGAATGACACAATCGTTCGACGGGTTGAGGTATAGGATATAATCAGCGCCGCCATAGGTGATGCAACATCCGACGTGGTCCGAACTAGGTGCTACAGCAAGGAGTTTGGCTGGCAGTCTGGATGGGTCCATCATGTTAACTTGTACCCAGTTGAAGCCTCCAGCCTCCTCCCTATAGGGAGAAACGCTGACCCCTTCAACCATGGGAAGCATGAGAATGCGGACATTGGTTCCTTCGGGCTCGATAGAAGTTGAATATATCGAAGCCAGATCCAGTCCTTCCCAGTCCACAGAGACCGTGCCAGCCGAAGACGCTGAGGTACCCTCATGGTGTTCTTCGGCACCACCATGATCTAAGGTGTCATCCATACTTGGAGTTTGAGGAAATAACGATTCAAACGAGATTAACGAAAGCCTCCTGACTTCTTCCGAAGGCCCTTCTTTTGAGGATATGAGTAGTGGACAAGTTGGTGCATATTTGTCGTACTTCTATCTTATATACACTTTTTATGACTGCTGATCACAAGCACGCTCATGGCTCTCCCTTCATCTGACTCACATCTTTTCCAACACTTAGGCGCCGACATTCATAATTCTCAACTTATTCCTTCGAGGTGCCTAATCGATTGGCAAACACGGCCTGGGATGGATGAACAATCAACCAATGGCTCCCAACTAGATGCTGTCATAAAATACCTAAGTCCTGCCCCCTTGCCTCGAACCGCTGGGGGCCTGTGAGTGTTGCCTGCAACTAGCTTGGCATCAAAACATCAGTTTTGGACCTGCATATAGTCCGGTCTTGCTAGTGTCCTTCGCTGAACATGCAAACATGTTACGGAGAAATAGATCTATCCAGATCCTATCTAATATGAGTAAGATCGGCTAAATAACAGCTTAAGTAGTTTCGTATATAAGTTATATATTTAAAACTTAAACTTTATAAATTATTTAACGTATCTCTGACTTGATCGGGCCACCTAATTGACCAAGCCAGTCTATTCTACCATATAGAAAAAGTCTGTGCTTAATCACGTAATAATAACGTAACCTTTAAATAACTCCGTTAAAAAAAAGGTGTACGAACTAATAAATAGTATTATTATAACCGTAATAAAACAAGTAATCTAATGATATGTTTTTTTNAATTTTATTAGACTAAAACTAGCGGAGATATTGTTACGAAATCTTAGTGTATTTTCTTTAAACCGAAATTCCTCCGCGGAAAAAAATCGTACGAAATTATAAAAAATGCCATTAAATAGCTTATTTTATTACGGTTAAAATAATACTATTTATTAGTCCGTATAACCTTTTTTAGCAGAGTTATTTTTAAAGCGCACAGACTTTTTTATATGCATAAAATTACGGCAGAACGAACCAGCTAGTGTGCATGTCGCGTAGAAGTGGATATATATACTGTTAATAACGGCGTCATTTTTTCCGTGACAGTGCAGACCCTAGGATCCGAGGGCTAGAGGTGACTGCAAGTCACTAGGCTGTCTGCCGTACATATAGACCATACTAGGTAACCAGGCTACCACCTTGGTTATTCGATGTTCTTTTTGGAAGGTTATAGCCTAATTGGTATGGAGTTATGCCATAATTGTCACACATAAAAGGGTGGCCTAGTCAATTAGGTGGCCCGGTCAAGTGGGAGATGCGTTAGCTTTTTTTTTTTTTTTTTTTTAATTACTCTTTACTTCTCTGCAAGAAAATAATAGTACCGGAGAGGGCATCGTTTTAATACTTTAAAAGGTGCGTATTTATTATAGTCAGCTTGGTTTTATGGTGAGTATAATAAAAAANTAAACTTTATATTACATAAACTGGGTTCGCTATTTCGGAACCCTTGGGTATTCTCTTTTCATAGGTATGGCGCTAGACTGGGTTCTCTGGGCGTGTGAAATGTAACACAACAGCTACTCGTTTTACTACCTATGATTTACCACCTATGGAGAGCAGCTTTCAGTGACTCGGCCTACGTACGTGCGCTGCTTACTCGCTGTCTCGCTCTATCTTCATCATTTCTACCTTACCTATTTTTAATACCCCGAAAATACGAAATACTAACCGTCACAACACCACATCCAACCCGCACGCTAGTTGAGAAGATGGAATCTTGGAGAGAGAAACCCACCCCAGAAAATCACGCTACACTTCAAACGCCTCGGGTTGACTGGGATCGATTGACAAAATGGGATTGGCCATACAGTAAGCTGGGCTACAGGGACCCGAATGCCATCTGGAGTTCTCTATATTCCAAGTTCAACTGTATGCCGTTCGCTATTCAGGAGCAGCACGGGTGGCATTCCGATGTTTGTGAGTTAGCGCGAGCCTCAGACAACAAAGAACAATTCGAGGCAGCCCTCCAAAAGCGACGAGATGAAAGATTCAAGGAGATCAGAGCTGCATGGCAGAAAACGAGGGGCCAATTGTCTGCATACCCTCACCTATTGGAATCCCTGCCGACAGGCCCAGATCACCCACATAACAGCTTCTGTAGAATATCAAACTCATTCTCTTTTGACACTATTATGGGCTACTTCGGTAATTATCTAGTCGATGATCCCGACGCCTCCCTTGAGAGAGAATATGAGGCGATCCGAGCACGAGACTTAGGCGCCGCGGATACGGCATCCGCACCAAATTCACCATCTAGGTTCATCGAGGTACCCGTAGCATCTCCAATACCGACCGATCAACCAAATCGATCTCACCAACATACGCAAGACTCTGCCTCTCGCCCCTCTCGGCCCTCTCCTCCTACGCCGGCCGTGAAAATAAGAAAAGAGAGAGTAACCCGGGCAAGCAAAGGGTCTACCTGCCGTAGCCGAGCAGAGAAATACACTTCGAAACGACGTATTAATAACAACAAACCACGGGAGGGGGTACGAAGAAGTGCTCGCTTACGGGAGCGAGCAGGGCGTGGGAGCGGATGAGAATACCAGGATATCCCGGATGCCGCACATGGTTACATAGATGCCGGTGGTCACCATCACCTAGCCAGGAGCGTCTTCCTCGTTACCATCTCTACCCGTAGTGATAAAAATTTATAATGCTGTTCAGGTCCAAGACAATGTTTTGAGCGGTTGATTGGTTGGATTGGTGTTACTCTGCAAACTGGACTCCTAGTTCTGCGGGTTGATATAATAGGTCTGTATAACATGCCCGGCGGGAATGGATATCTATGTGAATATGGACTATACCAGAATTAATAGTTGTCATGTTTAGAAGGCACCGTCTTATCGTGCTATCATGTTGTCTTCTAACTACTAACATATTTTTAACAGGGTCTTCTTTTCTTTTGGTGGATTGTCTCCACCGGCGGAATCATTCAAATACCGGTAGTATATTAAAATGTATATTGAACTATTCATAAAGGATTGGGAAATAATTGAAGGAAGATCTGCGAATCTTGAAAGCTTTTCCCCATTACGTACCAGACCGTGATTGGTCTTCTGCCATTTTACCTTCCCTTGTGACCTATAATCTGCTATTAATTGGGGAGGGGGCCTATTAAAGATTTAACCGCCGGGATATATAAATGAGGAGCTATAGAAGATTGAGTGGTCTAGCTCTATATGGACAGTGCGTGATAACATCGCGATGTGGTGACAAAGAATTACTATGGCCCTTGAATACTAAACCGCGGTGTCTCCAACTCTTCCTGGATGATTCCTAGCTACATTCTTTCTACTTGTGCCTTGTGGTGAACGCAGAAGCTAGAATGGCAAGAATATAATCTGCGCTAGGAGTGTTGAACGCGCTCTACACGATAACACGAACATAAGATTCTGTATCTTTGATGTAAGCAAACATGTTCCCTCTAAGCAAAGGAGGTTTTGCTCCCGACTTATCATACGCGCGAGATTTCGGCCGTAAACGCTAATCACCAGACTAGCTCCTGTCCAACATCAGTGTCTCACATCGCAAGGAGACGCGCGGGGGCTCCTATAAAGAGAAGGATGGGTGATTGATTGGTGCTGAGCATCCCTTGCGTATATCGAAACACGTCCTCCTGGGCCAGAGAGAGCGATCCTTTCTATAGAAAATGCTAAATTTAACTATTGTCGAGCTAGCCCCTCTGCATCAACTCTGTTTCTCTTTGGATAATACACCTAGACGTGGCTACACGCTAGGCTCAATACGCTTGGGATTTCCTTCGATTATCGGCCTGGCAGAAGGTTTTCCTTGTGCAGAGTCTTCGATGACTGCCACAGGACGTGACTGCGGCATTGTGACTTGTCATTCCCAACGGCAATAAGGCGCTTCTATCTATATCATGATTAGGCAACGCCGGTTGAAAAACATATGCCCACTGATAATGAGGCAGCCCTGACTGTTTGTTTCACAAATGGAACTAGAGTTATACGGCTCTCCCATTCACGTACGCTTAGCTGACTTATTATGTATTGCTTTGGCTAATGACTGATGATAGTGAAATGCCGAAGACCCGAAACGCCTAGGGGTGATGCAGGAAGTCTGTAATAATTCTCCTACTACTAGCTCGGAGGGAAGATTTTCTCTGCTAAGTTACTGTTAAGTTATTAGTCATAGACCCCACCTATTTGCTTCGGAGACGAAAGTATTGATGTCCTATTAGTTGGCTTTGAACGGGAAAGCCTCAGCCAATCCCGCGAACATCCAGCCTGCAGATTGGAGTGGCTATAGTCAGGGTTCCAGTGAGTCACCAACTCAGTCACTACGGTATCTGAAAGGCCCTAGACATTCACCAGTAGTGATACAGGGTCCACCCATAAATCACGAACCGACATCCAGTTAATTACACTATATCGTGCCAGAGAAAATAAAATGACACAAACACTGGAGGAGCATCTCAATTTCGTATTGGAGGGTCCGATGAGACAATCAGGTTTCGGGACGTAAAATATAGGTTCTAGTAGTCCCAATATAGCTTCCACATGAAGATTAGTTTGGATTCAAGGCACAATCGTTTTCTCATGGGCGGCTTAGTCCTAGACTCCTCGGCTAGTCTATATCTACGTATAGCTAGAGGATACGTACCGATACCACAGAGTCTGATATATTAGGCTTTAACTTAGTAAACTAATTAATCTTCCTTTCAACCACTCGAGGTCTAGGTGAAGTTTACATTAGATAGCCCATATATAGCCACTTACGTTCACGATTATATTTTAAACACTTCATGAACTCAGAGGACTTTAGAATCAATCGGCTGCTCAATGAAGCTCTATTATACCACTCCCTGTCTGAAGTAGAGTCTTAGTTCGCTCCGTAGCGTTCAAATCTCTCTATTACCTTTCGTGCTGCCTCGCTACTTCAAAAAATGAGCACACTCTCATTACAGGAATCAAAATATTGAGCACCTCCAATCGAGCTAACACCTACTCGTTTATACAACCCGTTCTCGTCCTCCTTGACAAGGAGACAGTAGTGTCTTTGTTCTACTTCGTGTTCTGGCTGTATTCACTTGTTAGCTATAATTGATGATTTCTCTTAACCCTTTCCCCCGGTTCGTCGGGATTAAAGGCATGATTTATTAGGACCGTCTTTGCACTCACCGTTGTGGTGCTATTCTCCGTTTCTTCATGTGCATAACAGTCTTTGGCTACTAACACCCAGAACAGGTCCGCGAAATCGGTCCGGGATTCATCTTCGATGTCTAGCGTTATCCATCCAATGACTTCACCTATGTAGCTTTGGACTACTCTATATCTTGTCGCGAAGTAGTCTAACTCAGGCGGGAAAGACGTCTGGTCCTTTGTCGGATCGCTCCATCTCACACCGCTGAGACGAAGACATGGATTTAATTTCTCTAAATCTCCACGAACCACGAGCGATCCGGAAGACAATGTTCCATCTGTCTCATAGATAGCGAAATTGACAACCGGGTCATAGTCATAGAGCTGCATGAAGTTGATAGGCCCCTTTCGACTCGCCCAGCTCCAAGATGGCGCTCCAACCAAAGGCAGATATTCCAGATCCTCAGTACGTGCTGACCACAGTACGCTAGGATGTAAGAGCTCTTTCCATGCTCCCTTCATGTAAGTTAAGTGTAGCTGAGATTCAAGTTTCTGTACTAACCCGCTGATCGCAATCAGCTTATCTGTTTGAAAAGTAAGATTGAAGCTCGAGTAGTCTGAGCATATCTGCCACCATGCCCGTGACAGATGAGAGCTAAGAGCCGGTGTGCTGCGTAATAGTGAGTTCAGAGAGAGTCCGACTGGGTAGGCATCCTTTTTCATCACACCCAGATATTGATATTCCAAGTCTTCACCCTGATGATACTGCCAGCACTCCCAGTACACTTGATTTTTAGTGAAATGAAGCGTGCGCGGAGACAGTACCCTTTCCTGGAGAACCCAAGCCCGGCGGTTTAATGGCCCGCTATCAACGTCGTTAGCGAAACTTCTGCGCTGGCACGCGTAGATATTTCGTGCCGTGGGGTCGTGTGCTTCTAGTGTGGCACTAGACAACTTGGCCGTTTGGGTAAAGCTACGGGGGCCAAGAAAGCCGGCCTCGCTGTTATCTGCTCGTGTGGCAGCTATTGTAAGATATGAATAGAGATACACGTCTCCCATTGCCGTTGCCTCCCTCTTCCAGTCGTCTGGGTCGTCCTGTATAATACACAGACTGTCAATCCAGATATATCGTATGCCGATCTCTACAGCAACGGATATTGCGTCCCGGAACGTTCGCGGTAACTCAGTAAGTGGGAATCCAGCATATCTCGCATTCAAGTTGGATTTGACAGTCTTTACTGGCTGGTGTCCACCCCAGCTATGACTCAACGCGATGTACTTTCCAGGAATATAATCAGTATGCAGAAGCCGAAGTCGCCCGGTCAGACGGACTTGGTCTATATCTAATACTCTTGTAGGAAGACGCGCATCCACAGCTGGCTCTGGAGCGTTACACTCTAGATGCCTCAGTCGACAATCCTCCATCCAGGTTTTCACTAGATCTCCTATGTTACTTAGGTTTGGAACGAGTGAGACGACCATCCCCAAAGGAACTGGTATTTCCTCTATACTCTTAGGTGAAACTGAAAAGGAATTAGATTTATTTTAACAGGTGTGTGGAACTCACATCAACTCACGAGAGTCAGTGAATAGCCTAATAGTCGACGTCGTCAACAATTCTTCCTCAACCTCGCCCTGCCTTACAAAGCACAGATCTAATAGATTCTCATCGGGCCTTATTAAGAGTTGCGTTACTTCATTTTCATCTATTCCCGCTATCGCTAAGGCGCCTGCGAAGTCTAAGGCATCATGGTTCACTGCCGTTGGCGCTCGAATGCACTGCTCAACCAACGAGCAGAACGAACAGCTTGCTGCTGATATGGGTAAATCCCATAGGTTGGCCATGTGTGGATAGTAGTTACCTCTGAGCACCTGAGCACTGATACCCAAGCATATTTCACACAGTGCTGTGTCGCCCACATGCGGCAGCCTGTTCGCGAGCCTAATTTTCTCTAAGGCATTCAGGATTAGGCGGGGGTCAACATGATAATTATTTTCTTCCCCCGCTTCTGACGACATAATGGTATGACACAATGCTGTAACACTGGTCTACCGGGATCGGGGAATTGTTGCTGTACGAGAATTAAATTCGTTATTCTGTATGAATTGGCGGCGGTTCTTAATAACTTGAAATTTACCACGACAGAAACACCTCTACTGTCGAGTATTTCTAGTCTATGTATAGTATGATTGTGAGACAGTTTCCGCGAACCAACACCCGAGATGGTGCGGGTTGCTTAGTCCCTGATCTAGCCTAAAAGAGTCATAGGATGCCAAGTGCTTCGAAACGTATTGTAATTTTTATACTTAAGCGCATCCTGTCTTGATGTGTGCGATCCACGAAAAGGCATATCTGTTGTTGGCAGACCGCTTTTCATACTCACGCATTGACCCATTTTCACCAACATTTAACATTTTGGCCCTATTTCATATATGAAACAACCCCAGTAGCTTAAAGTTAAGAGCGCAAGCTACTTGTGTGTGATCAGATCCATTTCAACCCTCCTTTCTAAATTATATATAAGGATAATATGAGAAGTAACGGTTTTACTGGCTCTAGGATTGCCTAAAAAGGTATAAGTAGGAATTTTATGAGAAAATTGTATTATATTTGGCCCATCGGGGCTTCCAACAGGAGATGCAGAACTGGTCCTAACTCGTAGAAAGCAATACACCATCTAGCTGGGCCTAAGCTCCCGTACTAGGATGAACGGATTGACTATAGATATTAGAGAGACGAAGGCAATGCATTACACCTTGCTCGATCCCAATGGATGCCTATCTACCTGTTATTGTGGACCCTAACACAGGCGTTACTGTCTTCGAGTCCGGGGCTATCGTCGACTACATTGCTGATCTCTACGATCAGCATCATAAGATCATATACGGCAATAACCGGCTCGGTAAAGGTTATCTGACTAAGAAGTAGTTCATGCTCTAGATATTCATGTAAGGATGCAGGGAGTAGAATTTTGATCTAATCTAACCCCCTTCCTAGTATATTTTGGCTTCCTTATCTTATATCCAGCTATCTGAGGCTTCAGTATCCATGGCGATCGTCAACGCATTCTGTCAGCCCAAGAGTATGGCTCCTACATGTTCGTATCGAAGGGAATCTCACAACACCTAATTCGACGCTCCGGCGTAGAAGGGAGGCGCATGTGTGATCCATTTCGAACGAAAGCATGACGGTTATCTTGCCCTGTTATGGGAGGGGAGGGATGTTGATTTAACTGATTATTTCATAGAGAGAAGCCTGCTGCCTATCAACTAGTTCACACAATATTGATTATTCGGCGAGAGATATGTATTGTCCACATAGTGGCTTTCGGCCGATATTCATTTGGATTCTGTACTCAATACCAGCATAAATCTATAAACATGAAACAGATTACAATATTATTATATCACCTGTCGATCTTATAGAGACACGCAGATCTTTGAGAAGATAGAGCAATTTACCTTTGTGTTGGCGAGCGTACCACTATAGGAGAGGGTGGTGTTACATTATCTCCCGCGCCGCATATCCCGTCTAATATGTTTGCCCATCCTTTGTCCACGTGTAGGCAGCGTTGAATATTGCCGGCAGCCAAAACTGGCCGGTCACGCAAAGCGATGATCACCAAACTGCCCCGCTTTACGAACCGCTACGCCATTTCCAACCCGTCTAGCTATCCAGTATGAAGCGGAATAATAAATGATCAGGAGTCGGATTTTCCGATACCGCATAGTAGTAAACCGAGCAACACTTTTTTTGGGGATGGATTTATACTTAGCGCTTCCCCGGCTCGCCGGATGGTATTACTACGTCTAGGACGAACATACCATGTTGTTGATCTTTGGTGTTTGACAGCTTTGCACTCTTAGGGCTGGGCAACGGTACTCCAACTATCAAAACTTCAACCGCACCAATAGGTAAGCAACGTGCGAGCATCACAACGGAAACTTGCACACACCCATCGCAGCCGGAGCCACCCACGGGCTCTGTTCACATGTCGAAAGACCCGTGTTCTATTCGATAATGCGCTCAAGTTTTACTCCGGAGCCCGTAAACGTGGTGTACTACTCACGAGATATCGCAACGATATGAAAAGTGTGGCCGCCGTGGCATTCGTTACTATCAATTTCGCACCCTCGACTTCTCTTTGAACCCTCCGGTTCCCGGGGCCAAGTTTGACCGTGAGGACGATGACCTGAGTCCTGAGACACCATGGCAGACACATGGACTTCTGTTCACTACACATTGACCTGGATGTTATTCATCAATGGCAGCGCAGCGGTATCTACTGGCTCAGCAGCCCTCTCCACGTCTTTGGACCTATCTTTATCGTCATCTCCACCGCTGCCTTCGTCTTCACCCCTAGCAACGACTAGTATTAGCTCAACATCGTTCTCGCCGGCGTTGCTCACTTCAGCGACACCCACATCTGATTCATCTAGCCCATTCTCGTCAATATCCATATCATCCCCGGCAAATATAGTAGGAATACCGACAACGGTTCCCTCTAGTTTGCCTGTCGAATCTTCTCTCACGGGAGGGCCTGTGTTCAACCCACCGCCCATCCCGATACCTATCTCATCGCCACCTTCGACTAGCATTTTACCCTCGACTTTCTCATTGAGCACCTCGGCATCCCACTCAACTAGTGATACACAACCGTCACTCTCAATTAACAGCGTAATATCCTCCGCCATGCTAAGCACAGGATCCCTGCCTAATAGCAACGTACTGCCGCCTTCCTCGACTAGTAGTATACTCCCGATCATGACGCCAAACACTCCAGCATCCCACGCAACTAGCACTCAATCATCTTCAAGCCAGGCAACAACAGCAGCAACAGCAACTCACAATGCAGCACGGCCTCCATCACTCGACGTATCATCCCAAACATTGATAACCATCATAAACCCCAGCATCCCGTTACCGAGCCCAACATCCCCCGCCGGACCTCCATTCAGCAAAAAGGAGGCACCCCCTGTTCTCAAGATCCTCGCCATCGTCATCTCGGTGGTAGTTTCCGTGGTCCTGCTCTCGATCGTGCTCCGCCAACTCGTTGTCCGCAGGCGCCAGCGACGCAGCCAACAACGGCAGTCCCTGTATCCCGATGCCAGCGAAGATCTCTTCCCNGCCCCCGATCCSGGCCCCCCACCGCGGGCAGCGCCCATTCCGTGGCGACGACGTACCACAGTGCGCTCCGTGGGGCCGTGCATGTCGTGGTCGATACGTCGCCCGCGAGGGGACGGCGCTGGCCCGCGCCGCCTGATCGTCCGAGCCCGACGAGGCCTGGGGCAGCGGGGCGACGAGCGATGGATCCGGAACAGTGGGGTATGACTAACCTCGACGGGAGGGGTGGTGTGTCGGATGCAGGATCCAGTATGAGTAGGGGTGCCCGCGTTCATACTAGCGCGAACAGAGGCAGGATTGGAAGGGCGTATTAGAGACCGTTTTGGGAACATGGAGATTGGAAGACAACAGAGAGGAGTTTTGGTTTTAAGTCTTTGAGGGAACATATTCTGTCGTTATACATATATACCCGTTTCCGTGTTGAGAAGCTCTTTTGTAGGCGTTGGATATCATCCTGTCTTTACTGATGTCGGGATGCTTGGAGATCGGATCGATAATTGTCGACTCTTTGATGTTTAGGTCATACCTGGCTCGCGCATTGCCCGTTACAGGGATGTATTCATTTACCTTGCAATCCCTGCCGCCTAATATCGTGTTTCCCGCGATTTCATAACCAAGGAAGTCTCTACCTCGCCCGCTAGCTAGAATACTGAGCTGAGTGATATGGAGCTTTGCCTACTCCTCTTGGTAGTCTAAGTGGCTTACATTCTACGACGAGCCTAGAAAGCTGTAAAGTTTAGATGTATTGGTGGAGAGGAGCGGTATCATGTCATAAGACTAGGTATTGAACAGAAGTAGGGTAGCTGTGGTATGGTTCCTAGCTCCACCAGAACGCTACCTCGACCTACACGGCTATCATCGAGTCTTAGGGTTTATATTTGTTGTGCATAGAGGCTTATGTATACTTATAGCCGGCATAACAATGTGGTTCAGTTGTTGTGGTTATAACGGAAGCACGAATTGGAAATGTAGTCAAAAGTATGGCTCGGCCAGCCAAAAGCCAATTTCATTACAACCATTCTCTACTCGAGTTGGCGAAGAAATCAATGCCCTGACAAGCGTATCGATAAAAGGGCTCAACAGGTATGAGAGGTGCGTGATAAATGTGATATACAGGGTTGAAGAGTCTGAGTCAGGGTTGTTGTTTATATAGGCGCCGTTTGTGCGGTACGTAATGTAGTGTATTTCGATGTGGGATATAAGCGCACCAATGAGGAAGGCATACACCCGGCTCTGGGTTATAAAATGCGCGCGTAGGTAGGAATGGGTATAACATACTTTGAGGCCGTTGCACTGTACACTACCTGCTTGATTACACACAATTGTATACGTAATGATGGACAATTCCGTTGGGAAAAAAANGGAATAAGAACTGGTAGATGGACTGACTGACTGACTGACTTACAGAGTACCATGGAGCAAAGGTTGAGAAGGATGCGCTAGCACAACGTGAGGTTAGACTTCCCTTCGCCCGTCTTCGCCCGTCTTGTCAAGATGCAAGATGGGATGGGGGGTGGATTCACTACTGTAGTAGCTACTGCAGTAGTTGCTGCGTACACTACAGTAAAATTTACCTCTTTCAACCAGTCAGGTATCATGGGTCCGTGTATCGGTGAAGGGGATACTACAAGATCTGTCATCTGCCATCCGGTGTTTTGGCATGATGACATCGGTATCTGTCGGAAGCCAAGCAGGCTTGGCAGGGCAGCTGAGAGGATTTAACGCGGGAGAGGTAAGGATGAAATTCCCTCAGATCGATAAATCAATAATGAGATGAATAACAAGAGATTCCAGCTTTTCACTAGTCTACAATACCTAAAGGTATCCTGAAGGTAGATATTGTAAAAAGATGAGTCATGAAAACATAAACGGGAGATAAAGCAGGCCAAAACCACTATACACTACATAGCTTTACATAATCTGAGTCTTAGCTTGTTTTTTCTTCACACAACGTTAAGTAGCGTTACAGTTAGCAGTCTGGGGTTGGCCTGACCCTAGTAGTATTAGGGTCTAGGCTGGGCCACAGCTGTGATTAGCGTGTAGACAGTATAGTGACTGCTTTATACTTGTAAATGGCATGATAATGACGTGGATTGAAAGGTATCTAACCTGTAGAGTTCGTACATGGTACACTGCGTCATGTGCTGAGGCAGGTACTTGGTACATACCTTGGTGGGATATGCATGCAAGCCACCGGTCGCCTCGGGACAATTGCTTGCTTTGTGCTGGTTCAAGGAGCTTAGCTATTTTTTTTTTTGTGCTTATTCTTTTTATTTTTGAGCTACACAACAGGTACATCTAATGTACACATATGTTGGTATTTACTACAATTGGTACACAGACATAAGCTGCACAAAGTGAGGCCATCCGTTCATCCATCCACCACCTATCCACCTCTCCATCCACCCACCTCTCCACCAACATCCCCTTCACTATTCCCCTCCTCACTCACACACTTCTATACACTATACCTACTAGTACATACCTACTTCTTCCTCTCCTTGTTTTATTCCTTCTTTCTTCTTCTCTCCTCTTCCCATTCTCCCGTCCTCCCATCGTCACGATCCAACCATGCTATCCACACTGCGAATTGCCTCTCGCCAGGCTGGAGCTGTTCGTCGAGCCTCCGTCTTCGGCTTGCAAGCTGCTAGAGCTGGCTCCACCTGGGCCAACGTGCCTCAGGGCCCACCGGTATGTCTTTGTTGCTTGTCGTTTACCATCGACCCATGAGAACGGTCGTGGGAAGACGTGGAAATACAATTGCTAACGTGATCCATTGTCGCGGGTCTCTAGGATGTGAGTTGATTTAACGCCCTGCCATATATTATGTAGGACGTTATGTTTGTGCCCCGAGGCCAATTGCTGACGGAACCTTTGCTTGTCCAATTCAGGCCATTCTGGGTATGTTTTTCTGAAATTCCATTAATCCCGTCCCGTCAGTGGGCCCCGGGTCTCTCTGCGCTGTTAGAATGTCTATCTAATACCTACTTGCTATATAGGTATCACCGAAGCCTTCAAGGCCGATAGCTTCGAGAAGAAGATCAACCTCGGTATGTCTATCTGTCGAATGCGCCCCGTTTGTCACCACTCCCCACTACTCCTCACGCGACTAAACAATCATTTCTTCCTGCTGGGCAGGTGTTGGAGCCTACCGCGATGACAAGGGCAAGCCCTATGTCCTGCCATCGGTCCGAACCGCCGAGGACAATGTTATCAAGGCCAAGTTGAACAAGGAGTATGCTGGCATCACTGGTGTCCCCGAGTTCACCAAGGCTGCCGCCGTTCTCGCCTACGGCAAGGACTCCTCCGCCCTCGACCGCCTCGCCATCACCCAATCCATCTCCGGTACCGGCGCTCTGCGCATCGGCGCCGCCTTCCTCCAGCGCTTCTACCCCGGTGACAAGACCATCTACATCCCCAACCCCTCGTGGGCCAACCACAAGGCCGTCTTCAACGACGCCGGCCTCAAGGTTCAGCAGTATCGCTACTACGACAAGAACACCATCGGCCTCGACTTCGAGGGCATGGTCGCCGACATCAAGGCCGCCCCCAAGGGTAGCATCTTCCTATTCCATGCCTGTGCCCACAACCCCACCGGTGTCGATCCCACCCAGGAGCAGTGGAAGGAGATCAGCCAGGTTGTTAAGGAGCAGGGTCACTACGCTTTCTTCGACATGGCGTACCAGGGTTTCGCCAGTGGTGACACCGACAAGGATGCCTTTGCTCTGCGTCACTTTATCGAGCAGGGCCACGACGTCTGCCTTGCCCAGAGTTTCGCCAAGAACATGGTAAGTCATGCGCCGTTTCTTTCCTCACATCTCATTTCTTCCATTTCTATGGCGTAACATGGCTAAACGATATCGGTACCTAGGGTCTCTACGGTGAGCGTGTAGGCGCCTTCTCGATCGTCGGCGCCTCGGCCGAGGAGAAGAAGCGTCTTGACTCGCAGATCAAGATCCTCGTGCGCCCCCTGTACTCGAACCCCCCGATCCACGGTGCTCGTGTGGCCTCGGAGATCCTCAACACCCCGGCTCTGTACCAGCAATGGCTAGGTGAAGTCAAGGAGATGGCCGACCGCATCATCACCATGCGCGCCCTGCTAAAGAACAACCTCGAGAAGCTGGGCAGTAGCCACGACTGGAGCCACATCACCTCGCAGATCGGTATGTTCGCCTACACCGGCCTCGACGCCGCGAGCATGGAGAAGCTGGCCAAGGAGCACAGCGTCTACGCCACCAAGGACGGTCGTATCAGCGTAGCTGGTATCACGAGTGACAACGTCGGCCGTCTTGCCGAGGCCATCTACAAGGTCAAGGGTTAAGAGAAGCAGATACAATCTGTTGTCAAAAGTAAAACACACAAAACGAGCATCTGTACGATTTCACGGGACTATGGAGGCACTGTCTTTTTTTTTCTTCATTGTCATATGAGGAAGGAAAAAGTATCATATGGGCGGACTGACTAAACCATGACGCATTGTCGAAGTTTGGCTTTGGCGTAATGGGTTTACGTGTTGTGGATAATGTGACATGGTAGAAAGGCGCCGTCTACCGGTCTTTTCTACTCTCCATATCTTGCATGTACTTGGATGTTTGTTTTCCTCTCTCTTTCTCTCGGATAGATGGACAGATTGGGGGGAAAAAATCACCCGGTAGATAGATAGACAGCGAATGATACCTCAAACTCCACCTTTCTATTTGAGTGTGCCTTGATGACTGACTGATATTGCATTCCACGATAGGGTATAAGGGAGACAAGTTTTTTNATTAACCACGGCCTTCTTGAGTACTAAGCTCACCAAGGTCAATTAAGAGATGATGGCTTTTCGGTAGCACGTTGATTATGTGGCGGAACCCGCGCCTCAGGACATTTTCCCGAGGCTGGTAAAATCTCTTCTCTCTCGTCTCCTACATTAACAGTAGGTGCAGACCACGATTAGATGTGGTGCCATTGGGTATTAGGGGCTTTCCCGGGGGAAGAGGACGTGGGGGTTCGCCCACTTGGCGAAGGCGGAAGCGATATGCCAGATGGTTTCGACAAACAGCGCCCGCATCTTTAGACATCAAATCAATAACATCTGCTGCTAGCGCCATCCCCGGCCTTGAGTATATAGGCCTATCGTAAGCGATTCAGATCCCCCTGGATTTCCTGCAATCTCGTCTCCATCTCGCGCCAGACGCGCGCCATTTCGCGCATCGTGCGCTCTTTGTTCTCGTCCACGGTGGCCCTTCTCCGCGGCCGGCCGCCGGCTAGCGAATCCCGCCTCGGGACGTCGACGCCGTAGTCGGCGAGCTCGGCCTCCCGCACACGCGTGGCGTCCTCGAGCCGACGGCCGGCGTCTTTGAGATGCTGGCGGTAGTGGACCAGTGCGGCCCTCGCTTCGGGCGGGTAGGCGAGATGCCTCGTTTCCCAGAGGAGGGCTTCGGTAGCGATGGCCCAGGATTGCGCGTCTTGGTAGGCTTCGGCGGCGCGCAGTTCGGTCGATGTAGCGACGAGGTCATGTTTGGCTTCCAGAGCGCGGATCAGGAGGGTCGAGGCTTCGGTGTGTTGGGCGAGATGGCGGGTCAGTGAGGCCGTGGCGGTTAGCCTGGCGCGGGAGAGAGCTGTCTTCTCGGCCTCGAGGTCGGAGATGAGCGTGGTTGCTATCGAAGGTAACGATGGGATAACGCGGTGAATGTACGAGGCGTTCGTGCTCGGGCTGAGCACGCGGGCGAGAGTCTTTGCTTGGGCGGTCAGGCGGGCTGATACGAGGGCCACGAGATCCGGGAATAATGCCGGTAGGGAAGTAAATGGCGGGCTGGTAAGTAGGAGAGAGACGGATGAGGGAGGTATGGTTGAGGCATTGTTGAGGAAGGCCGGGATCAAGAATAGAAGCTCGACGAGGTCGGGAGGTAGCGCTGGTGTCTCGGGTGCTTGTTGTATTTGGGTCTGAGCTTGTGACGCTTGTGGTTGCGGACGAGACTTGGAGCGTCGGTGTTGATATTGTTTTGGCTGTTTTAGCTGCTGCTGTTGTTGTTCTTGGTCTTCTTGCTTGGTTGGCTGTGATGGTGCTGTCACTTGGCCAGCGGTTGAAATAGCGGTGCGGAGGAGATGGACCCGCGCTGCTTTTAGGCGGTATGCCTTGAGTTCCTGGTACAATTGGCACAAACACGGTTAGTGATTCGACTTTGGTGATTCGAATTGGATATCTCTGATGTGATACAGGGTGATTGTGCAGCGACGAAGAGAAAAAGGAGAAGTATATTGAAGGCGTACTTGACGCACGGCATCGCGCTGTTTGGCGGATGGGTCGATCTTGGTAGAACCATCTGAGTTGAGTATTGAGGTAGTGATGGTGGTATAGAGCTTTTCGAATCGGGGATTATTTTTCAACACGTTGGTATCTATTGGTGGCAACATGTTCACCAGGCAAGGCAGGAATATTATATTGGCGTTGTGATTGATGTTGAACAAGCAGTTGACGATGAAGTCACTATATGTTTACATAGTACTTAAATGGGCTATAGCTGTACCCCTGTCGATCTGATAGCACAATGGGGCTCTTTATTATGGGTCAGACCAGGGGTTTAGCTACTATGTGGCGTATGAAAGTGGCTAGTGGTGGCTGAATGGCGGGGGAATGGCAGATTATCATTCTGAACGCTCAAAAAAACTTGGTTAATGCTAGCTATCAACTACTATTTATTACCAGTGTAGGTAGTATAATGTACGCACAAGAAGTCTATTGTAATACTAGCGTAACTAATTGTATATATAATGGCTTATAACTAGATTACTAGAGGTACTGACAGTCCGTCGTGGTGGAAAATCACTGTGGAGATTACAAAAATATAAAATGCCGTGTAGCGCCAACAAGTTGTCACTAAAATGGAAAGCTTTGCCGGCGAAGCTTTCCATTTTAATACGCTGTAAATCAAAGTGTCAAGGCACTTTGATTTAAATTAGCCAATAGATAGGCTGCAGACACTGAACTGACGAATCAGACGGCTGCAGACACTTTTAGAGTTCGAGGGGGGTCCGGATATGAACTTCTCAAGCTCTGCCTTCCCTCGAGGTCAGTCAAAGCTTTCCAATAACGTGGTTAAGGGATGGGGAAGTATCCCGTTACAATATCTGATATTGTATTAGATTTTTATGCTTTTACTCTGTAGAGAATGAGGCATAGATGTCAATCAGCTTGGGAGTACGGTAGTGTAATGTAAATTGAGGAAGCTTCCAATATGACCAGTCACTCTTAAAAATCGCTTGTGGGTGGTTGTCACCTGCTGTTAGGTAATTAATTGGATAACCTAAACACTTATTATTGTACGTTGATTTTAGCTCTTCTGACAGTCTTAGCACTAACCTAGTCATTCCAACCCCTGCCCTTGTACATTCCAGATGAGAGTTGAGGTGCGTGATGCCATCGGTTTCTCAATTCTTAGCGACGACACAACCTAATATATCTTCACTATTGGGAAGGCTCTTTGCGCAACAACGAGTGTTTTATCACACCCCTATACCGAACATCTGGAGCATATGTACGCCAATCGCCGCCTGCCATGTTTATCCTTAGATATATGTTTATCTTGTTTTTTTTTTTTTTAGCACGCTATAGATACAGCAACGTTCAGCTAAGACAAATCCTTGCTCTATGAAGTGGCACCGCTATTCTTCTTAAATAATATTGAATCGCTCTCTAAAAAGGTGTCATCCTGATGCATATCGGAGATAAACAACGCCCTTTCATTGATCCATTCATCCTCGGTATACAAGCCCTCAATTCCCAAGTTACTGTAGCGCCAGGCATACTATCACTAAAATAGAAAGCTTTGCCGACGAAGCTCTATTTCAATGCACCGTAAATCAAAGTGAGCACTTCAATTAAAATATTACCGGGGGAGACCCCCTGCGGCCCCCTTTTCGCCTGCGGCTAGCTGCCTCCAGCCGTTATATCTGCTTCTGCTGAGTCTATGAGTCTGCAAGTCTGCGAATCTGCCTCGTTTCCGTGTTATGTAAGCCGAGTCAGCTACATAAGCCGGGTCAGCTATGTAAGTCGGGTTAGTTATGTATTCGTATTCACATATAGCGGCCGTTAGTGACCATGTTTATTATTGCAGTACGCAAGGTACACAGCCAGATTAGGTGTAACTATGTTGTGTTGTGGTTGATGTCTCAAATCGACTCCGATTAATGGGAGTCTTGTAGAGTTTTAGGATATCTGAGTAAAACTTCTCAAGTTTCACCTTCCTTTTTTTTTGCGAAAGTGTGGCGGTATTGGGATTTTAATACTCCTTCCTTCAAGTCATCTATCCTGGCTTCATCGCCGTCTAGCAATGCTTGCATGTCAAATTTCTCCGAGCACCGCTTCGCGCCACCGTCGCGTTGTGGGTGGTCTCGTAAGATGCGGCATAACAACTTCCAGCCTGTCCCAATCCTCGGGGGCCACGAATCCTGGAACATTGGCATGAATTTTCGTGCAAATTCTAATGGTGTAAGGTCTTCATGGATGCATGTATCCCTCGGTGCACTATAGTAATCTGGGGCGGAGACGTTGGCGCGTATAGTGGGATCTGCACCGCTAATAAAGGGTTAAAGTCCGCAGGCCACAATACCAAATAAATCTTCATCTTCACACCCGTACCGAACCAGGTAAGGTATGGTTACAACCAAGGCATGTAGGGTTCGGAGTCGCGACTCACTACAACAGTGTCCACAACACCTAAGGAATAGTGCGCTCGGTGTGTTAATGTCTGGTGACCAGATGAAAGCAAACAGAGTGTGAATAAAATGACAAATTGCTTAGACAGAGGAGTGACGAAACTTGTGCTTCTAGTTGAAGGGAACAAGCTAAACCCCTTCATCTACAAGCGCAACCACTTCGGGCGTGTCGGGCTCCCATCTACCACAGATATCGACTTCCGCCCCGGTGAAACCGCATTCCCTCCACTTATCTTCAACTAATTTAGGTGGTAATGCCGAAGGCGATTTCAGAACCGTTACAATGAGGCTTTCTAACGCGGTATGGTTAAGATCATTGATATAAAAAGAGAAAACCCGGCGGCGGGTGTTAGGAATACGCGCCAAGGCTGTGAAAACTTCGCAACAGGCTTTTGAGTTATTCAAGTAGGATGCTACGTGATGGGATGGGGATATTGATGAGAGATTAACGTTTGATATGTCGTCGTCTAGCACTAGCTTGCTTAAGAGATCTTGGTTGCCAGCTTTGATGGTTAAGGCTAAGGAGTCTAGGAAAATACTTCCCCGGTGAGCTCTTCCCAGATAATGATTGAAAGTTGGAGAAATCTCAAGGAGCGAAAACGGTAGGTCATCCATGGTGATAGCACTGAATTGATTCTTAGTGAGTGCTTGCTCAAAAAAATCGGTCGAGGATATTTCATCCCCCCATGACTCAAGCCAGTTCTCATCAATGGATAGGCTACGAGCGTCCAAATTAACTGCTTGTGGTAAAGTATAGAGTTGTAACTGAGAGATAATTTCACCTTGGGGTGCTAATTCCGTAACAGTTCGTTGGTCCGTAGGCGGTGGATGGGCTGCACTTTGGCTAGGGGGCAATTCACCAAGCTGAGTATACTGCGAGTGGTAATAATGAGCTATCTAAGGACACAGATTGCGGTACAGCAGCGAGGGCTCATTCGCCTTGGAGTCATGACCTGCTACTCCATCCCATCTGGTAGTTCTGTGCACAGGACCTATTGTCGGGGACGTGGAAGGGCTTTGGTGACAGGACTTCGATTGACACCATTGATAGCGATCGAATTTAAATCGACTTGCTGTTCATTTTCGAGGACCTCGGCCCCAGTAATTGGCTACACAATATCTAAGCAACTTGAACTCGCGAATCCGAATCTGGAGAATCCTACGAAGCTATTAGAATAGTCGCCAGGCGCATTAAATATACGCTGAGGTCACCTTCTCTCTCTAGAGCTTAGATCTTTGGCTAGATCATGAAATCTTCCTGAGGCTAGGAGACGAGATCGATCGGGGAGAATCTTGACTTTAATCTTGGCAAGTCGCGCAAGTACCTGCTCCAGAGCTAGTGCGCCTGCCGACTCGGAGAACCGAACCATGGCGAGACCAATGTTGATTGATGGTGTAGGTAGTATCTTCAAAGAATTGTACAGAGAATTTAAAGATGAGAACCTGCATATCCCCTTTAGTTAATATCTCGTCGTCGAAGCCTGCGGTTGGAACTGGACTCACACTATTATAGTAGATGGAACTTGGCTGGGTGAAATTTCCTCTAAACCCGTCAGATGCCGAAGCAACCTCTTCGCTACATATCCTAGAAGGTTCTCTAGCAACACTTTATCTGGGCGAAAAAGATCCCCGATAAGTTGTTCTTTGGTTCCGTGAGGGACGGACTTCCTTATTTTCCATAATCAATGTATTCGGTGCTTGACCTGATCAACACTATTTCCAGAAAACCGGGTTAGATTCGCACTTTCTCTCTTAGAAAGCGAGGTGGAGAGCGTGGGTTGAGATGATGGGGTGGGTGGGAAAGAAGAGGTATTGTGCCTTAGTTGCGATCCATGCTCTGTTTGCAAAATCCCTATTACTTCCTGCAGGATGTGGTTCTTGTTGACGTAAAGATCATGAATCTGTGATTATAGAGAGGCTGATTCCTCGCCGGAAGGTGACATATTGCGGTCTAAAGACATGTGAGACACTAGAATCTTACAGAACCGACGTTACATTTTGGTGGGCGAAGCACAGGAGTTTCGAATAGATAGAGTAGAGTAGAGGGCGGCAAAGATCTATTTAAGCACAACACAGGGTATCTACCTACATAGGCGCGAGGAGGGCTGTAGGGGACGATCACAGTGACTCTCACAGGCCTTGAAAATGGAAATAGTTGCCAACCAAACATGGTCACAGGCGCCGAAAATGAATTTCAAAACGAAGACGATCACTGTGACCGTTACTATATTTAGGTATATTCGGCCAAAACAATATTTATTTGTTTAGTTTTTCTTTTTTTTTCTTTGTACTACGAGTAGAATATTTCTTTTGTACTAGAATACTGTTACGGTCACATTTGGTTACATTATATTTAGGTATTACGATTACAGAGGTATTACGGCTACGAAGACTACGCATGAGAGATTCTGGCCGCTATTATCAATTATAAGGCCTCGTTCTGAAGTGGAAGTTGCAGTTGCGGACTGGCTGGCTTGGGGGGGCAGGTAGGTTGCGTACCTGCCAGCCATGTAATCGGCAACTATTTTGGCTGGCTGGGGCTGTTTTGGTGGCTGTGACGGTCACAGACCGTCTCTGCGGCAGAAATCATTTTGGGCTGGTGACAGTTTTGTATACAAAATGATCACTGTGAATGTCCTACAATAAAAAGACCGTCCCGCCTGGCGGAAAATGGTCCCCAAGTTAGAAATGATCACAGTGATCGTCACCAGTACATACCCCCTCGCGCTAATGTAGGTACAAAGCGATGCTGCGTATGAGGACTCCGCAATGGCTGCTGTGTTCCACCTTCGACGCCGATACTACCCTAGTTCACTTCATACTCTGGGTAATCTGTGCACCTCGGTGCCTGGGTTATGTAACGTAAGAAGCTGGCTGTGGAGGCGGAGTATCCCAGCTGGAGCTTACTAGGTATGCGGGCACCCAACACCACTATACGAGGACATCTTGTCATATCTTATACTACTATATCGATCTTTCTATGTGTATGTCATGTGCTTAATTGCTTATATGTTTTTTCCACCTACTCTCCAAGGAAATTTCTAGTTTTTGTCTTCTAGTATAGACTAAATCAATAAATTTTGGAAAAAAACTACATACCTAAGGTAGTATGTATATATGAGGCATGGCGTTTGCGAGGGTATAAAGCCATGACTACATAAGGGGTCTATGGGCTATACATCTTTCCTTTTATTCAATATTCTGGCTTAGGTAGGCTCTCTTATAAAGGGGTTGCATTCATAAATCGAGGTACCCGTTGATCTCGCCAGTCCTACCTGGACCTCGGGCATGTCTAATGTACGCTCATCATCGAGTGATGCGTCGGGACTTTGTCATACGTAGCATCATGCATCATGAAAGCGCTTCCGACATTTCAACCCACTACAACACGGACTGCGTATGTATCTAGTATCTGAAGACCTTCGACCATCATTCTAGCATGTACAATAGCCCCCTAATACAGTCTCGTTTGTCTACAACGTGTATATAAAGGGCCCTCCCACCTAATCTCATAGTCTATTCAGCCAAGTAATCAACCTACTCATACACCTTCTACTTCAACAGCGACAATTCTTCTTAGAAACAGCCCTAATTATACCCCAAGATCGATTTCAGGATTATATTTGCACACGTTCAAAGGCTAGCCACTATATCTGCACAACCTTATTAACTACCTTAACACTTACACGACATGGAATCAATTCTACTGCCCTATAACATCCCTAGTCCCACCGAACGACAGCACCACGTAGACATAGCACCTCAACTGACAGCCCGGGCCGGCAATGCGCCATCTGAAAATAATGTTACCGGCCTCAGTCGTGACGCTGATAATGACGACGGAGGCTCTGCTGTCATCACGCCCCCTACTTACTGGGTACGGCCCTCCAGCCAGAGCATGATTGCATCTCCAATCATAACCAGGAAGAAGGACCAAGAGGTCTGGAACCTGTTTAATATCCCTCAGAGCAGTAACCTGCTGATTGGGATCGACTCGTACGGAGAGCCGTCTGTTGGCTATAATTCCGATCTGGGAGCGGAGGGCGATGGACACCAAGCTAGAATTGCCGTGTCTGGCTCCCCAGTTCCTGCTTTCGTTGACTATGACCAGCTTAGTCCTCGCGGGGCAGACTATTATCATTGCGCCACCCAGCAGCGTGCTGATGGCATTGCCCGCGCTCAAATAGGAATTGGCAAATACATTCCACGTTGGTGCAATGGTGCTACCGTCACCTATGTCATTTTGGACGAAAGTTTTGAGAAGCCGGACGACGCTCGCTTCACTGCGGTAAAGGTAGCAGAAGCGATTTCCATGTGGAAGAGCATTGGTGTCAAGTTTGAGCAGGTGCACCGCAGCCACCCCGCTACCTTCCAAATTCGGTATCTTGATCTGCCATTTAATACTCGCCCCGATGTCTACGCAGAAGCCTTTTTCCCTCAGGATGGACGCGGTACATTATTCGTGTACGAACTAGCCTTCCAAGCGGCTAATATGCAGTACCTAGCCAACATCCTGGCCCATGAGTTCGGACACATCTTGGGCTTACGTCACGACTTCGCTGGAGATATTATTTGTAAAGTAACTGGGGAGACTAGGGAGTCAGGATCTGTGCGCTGGGGAAGGAGGAACAGGAGCTCGGTCATGAACTATTTCACGGACCTGAGACAGTATTCCGTCAAGAAACAGGATCTCGAGGAGTTGAGATCGTTCTATGATTTCACTGAGGAAAAGTACAAGGGCCGGAAGATCCTCAAGTTCACGCCGGGCAGGTATTTGTTCCCGATTAGTGGAGGGACCGCAAGAGGGCAACTGTAACGTAGAGTATAGTTTTACGAAGACCAAAGTTCTCTCAAGTACTTAGGAGGGGTTCCGAATTAATGGATTGAGTCTCTCTATACTTCTACCTCCTGGTGAGCTGTCTTCACTTCGAATGCAACCCCCTCAAGAACGAGTGAGAAGATGGTTGCCGCCAACTGGCGACCTAGATCTAGGGAAGAGGCGTTCCCAACTAATCGTTTATTTTCTGCATGTAAGACTGATGGCCCACGGAAGGAGCCTCCTGTGGTTACTAGAACAGAGGGCAATGAGTGTATTGAAACTCGATTAGCGAGAGCCTGGCCAGAATCTTGAATAGACATGTGAGGTTTGGTGTAGAAGTAGTGGTTAGACTGGGGAGCAACCACTAGCCACTTTCCCCACACCACAATATACATAGTGCTAGTACCGCCCGGACAAACTTCCGCCGACCTTCCGCGACAGCTCATTTCCAGCTGCAAAGCAGGTGCCAAGCTAACGACTACCTAACCGCCGTCAGTCAATGCCAAACCTCAGATTGGCCCAAGCCGGAATGACTTGACAACCCGACCGTTCGTCTCCGAGCCGACATAAGAGCCTTAACCGCCTGGCACCTTTCTCGTTGACAGGAAGTTTTGAATTTTCACAAGGGGTAAAAAAAGGGGAAAAACACCCAAGGGGAAAAGAAGAGAAGAAGAAA
>WUBL01000235.1:0-43321 GCA_011057905.1 Xylaria multiplex | reverse complement strand
CACCTTTTTATAGTTTATAGTCCTATGAACTATAGGACTTATATAACCTATGGTTATATAACCTATAGTTATAGCACCTGTAAACAGCTATAGGCTTAGCCTTTAAGTAGGAATTTTATAGGTTTTTTATAAAATTCTTTTTTTTTTTTCTTCGTTATCTTTAATATAATAGTTATAATAACACCTTTTAAAAACTTTTCTTAATATAATTAACAAATTAAAGGCTATATATATATATAATTTTTATTAAACTTTAAAAGTTGTTAAATAATGCCTTTTTTATATTTTAAAATTTAATTTTATTAGCTATATTTATATAAATTAAAATATTAATATAATATAATAAAAGCATTTACTAGCTATTATTTATTATTATTACTTTTATTATTTTTACTACTTATTATTAATATTATTACCTACTGCTTAATTTTATTATTAAGTTAGCATAACGCATACTATAAGCGGATTAACATTATAAGCGGATTAACACTTGGCTTAGCGGTACCTTTTAAGGTAATTTTTATAGGAAATACTTCCTCTACTTTAAATAACTTTACGAATTTTAGTGCTATATACTAATAAATAGTATTATTTAAACTGTAATAAAATAAAAAATTTNAAAAGTATTTTGATAAATGCTTCTTAGGGTGTGTATATAATATAAAGTATTAACTAGAAGATGTAGGAGAAAAGGAAAGGCTAAGACTTTAGGTTTTAGAAAGAATCTAATTATAGATATGGTGTGCTAGCTGCCTGATAGCCGTCAGGCTGTCACAATGGCCTAATGGCTCAATGGTTAGTGGCATATAAACAACACGCGTTCTGGCGCGTGACACGCGATATACCCCCTATGGGGTCGTATTATATTTTTTATATTTTTATAACATTTTTTTTGTAAAAANTATTGCCAAATATAATAAATATTGTTACACCTAAGACATAGTGGCCATTTTACCCACGACGGCAGGTTTTTAAAAGGAACGTGGAATAACTAAGGTGGTAGCTTGGTATTCTAGAATGGACTATATAGTACGGCAACCCCAGACCCCGCAGCCTCCGGTAGGGGGACCAGGCCTGCGGCCAGGCTCGGCTAGTCTGCCTAGGTATTACACCGTGACTATTAATATTATTATTTTTTATTTAACTTTAATATTAAGTTAATATATTTAGCTATAAATATTATTATATAATATAAATAAATATTATTTTTTTATATATATAATCAGCTTAGATCCGACAGTTCCGGTACCAAGAAACGCTCTTCACCCTTTCCGAACGTCACGGTAAAACCATTATCTTTCAATACACCGTCGATCAATATACCGTCGATCAATACACCGTCGATCAATACACCGTCGCTCAATACACCGTCGATCAATACACCGTCGCTCAATACACCGTCGATCAATACACCGTCGCTCAATACACCGTCGCTCAATACACCGTCGCGCAAGCGAAGATCATCAGGCGACTTAGCCATCGGCTTACCAGACAGTGATGGCAGTACAAGCTCTAGCTCACAAGATTCACCGATCCCGAAGAAGCGCAAGCACGTGCAACCAAAGAAGGAGGACCAAGATGATGTCCATATTCCTACATTCGTCAAAGACATTGTGACGCGTACGCCCTTATTAATATTAAAAAATTAATTAAATAATAAAACAGCTTAAAAATATTAAAATATAGCTTTTTTAATTTTAATAGCTTTTAATTAAAGCTTTTAAACCTTATTATTTATAACTAAGTTATTTTATTAACTTTTAATATAACGTAAAATATAAGCAGATTAATATTATAAACAGATTAACACTTTTATAAGCTATATAAAAAAAGTTTATACATATATAATATTTAAATAACTTTATAAATTTTAATGCTATAAACTAATAATTAATACCTTTGAAATTATAATAAAACAAGGAATTTAAAAGTATTTTTTATTATTTTATAGCATTTTTTTTNACCGAGATATTCCTGAATATGCTAAAAATGCTAAAAAAGTTTTAGCGTATTTATTATATTTAACAATATCTTTATAAAAAAAAAWATACTATAAAAATATAAAAAATACCTTTAAATTTTTTATTTTTTTTATAATTTNAAATAGTATTATTTATTAGTTTATATAGCATTAAAATCTATAAAGTTAATTAAAGTAAAAAAANGTATTTTTTATAAAAATTACCTTAAAAAGGTATTGTTAAGCTAAGTGTTAATTTGCTTATAATATTAATCTGTTTATATTTTACGTTATTTATTAATATTTAATAATAATAACTTTTTTAGCTTTTAATATTAAATAATAAGTATAACGCATAATATAAGCGGATTAACATTACAAGCGGATTAACACTTTTACAAGCTATATAAAAAAAAGGCCGTGTATATCACGTGATATTTAAATAACTTTGCTAATCTTAGTGCTACGCACTAATAAATAGTACTTTTAGAATCGTAATAAAATAAGGAATTCAAAAGTATTTTTTATTATTTTATAGCATTTCTTTTCGCCGAGATATTGCCAAATTCGCTAAAATGCCAAGAAATTTTAGCTGATACAGGTGGCTAGGGGGGCCATGGCTACTGGTGGCCATAGCCACCAGTCTAGCCACATGGACCCTAGCCACATGGACCCTACAGACCCTACAGACCCTACATACCCCACATAGTGTAGCCCACATAGGTAGGGAATTCTGGCTACGCCAGAATTCCACCCTTCTTTTTCAATACATGCACTTTATATTATACTTCTGAATAGACCCCTCTGTAGTCTGTGTCATTAGCGTATTTTCTATATTTAGCAATATCTCCACAAAAAGAATTGCTATAAAAATGTAAAAAATACCTTTAAATTCCTTATTTTATTACGGTTTAAAAAGTACTAATTATTAGTTTGTAGCACTAAAACCTGCAGAGTTATTTAAAAGTGAAGTAAGTATTACCTTATAGAAAATTAGCTTCCAGGGTATGCTAAGCCGAAGTGTTAATCCGCTTGTAATGTCAACCTGCTTGTGTTCTGCGTTAATTATTGTTTTAAATAAAAATAACCTTTAAAATTATTTAAATTAGTTAATCAAGCTAAAAATAGGTATTAAGTTAAGTAAAGCAAAGTAAGGGTGCTTTTTTTTAACTTACTTTGCTTGTGGGGATCGCTGCGCCACACATACACCTTTGGGAGATATATTGGCAAAGATCGAAAGCCCCATATCGGGATCGAAAGAGACCCGTTCGTCGTTGAGCTTGATAGGAACAGTTTCAAGAGCAAAGTTCATAAATGGACTTCGAAAAGAGAATGGACAAAGCCGCTGCTCGCCGACAGATTGATCGAGGAAGGTGAAGGATCAAGTATGTAAGGTAAAGAATCAATGACTTGGGCCCGAGGATCTATCGTCAGAGGGTTTTAGAGCTCGAAGGTTCTGTCAAGCACACAGAGTCAACTTATCTTGATCTCAGTATAGGGGTGATAAACAATTGTTGTTAAGTGAAGAGTCTAACCCAATGCTACTAGTGATTCCCTTGGCTTATGTACATGACACCTTCTTTATAACCACATGATATCTTCAGAGGGGCCGCGCACTCGACCAAAAGACCTACTTGCCACGCTTCGGCTCCTCCATAAAATGTCGAAGAGACCGGAATGTGTCGAAAGTATAAGGGGTCAAGGAGTCACTGTCATGTGTAATCTACAAATAGGGGCAACGGTCACCAAATCATGTATATATAGAGATCCTCCCACCTACCTAACAGCCATTTAGTTAACTAATCAAGGCAACGAAACCACTCATATACCTACTACTTCAACAGAATGAAGAAGCTACGGTCATCGCCATTTTCGTCGTATAGGCAGGGCCAGTCCAAGCTTCCAAAGAGTAGTTTCTGAAAGGTCCAGTGATCATCACGGTCTTTCTTAATCATTTAGACCATGGGGAATAAATTGCAATTATTCCGTGGAGACTTAATGTCCTCAATAGAAACCCCAGCCCCAAATCTACATTACAACGCTCGAGTAGGGTCATTGATTGGCTACTGGGTACCTATGAGATGCCTATGGAAACCGAATCGGCTATGGTGTTTAGACTTGCTAGCAAGCCCCTGGCGACGCGATTGTTGGTGATGACGGGTCCCCGTTGGTAAGTATTATTCTACGCCAGTTGCCCCACACATGGGCTCGACGCGGATATGCTGGTGAGTCGAGTTGTACCAGTACCGAGTGCTAACAACCACCGTTCACTCTGTCCGACTCATCAGACGGCCTACTAACTGCTCTACCACTGACTCTACGGATCTAATTCAGATTACGCGGCTGCACCTCATACTACCGGAAGGACAGCAGTCATCTCCAGAGTTTATACGCCTTAAACCTTCGGTCTGACTCATACGGCAATCAACGTCCGGGCTGAAACCGTAGCTAGCTAGCCAGCTAATCAACAAGCGAAAAGTTTAAGTCAAAAGCCCAAAATACCAACAGTGGCAACTGTCAATCTCGCCTTTACTTACGCCTACCTACCAATTCACAGGGTGTATAGAGTACATGGTAGACTATTAGAGGAGAGAAAAGAGTTCCAGCAATCGAGTGAATGTAAATATGTATTACTCTTTCATCTGGACCTCGCGCAAATCCATTCTAATGTACCAGTCCAAACCGGACTGTCAATGGGGGGGNAAAAAAAATACCTAAAAACGCCTTGCTATGTGATATACTTGCGTCCTAAATTTTTCTACAGACTACCAACATCCCATCAAACGCGACGAAAGATCAAGACCCTAGGATCTTTGAATATGCATCCTCGACCTCGCCCGCCAGCTCAAGTAACGCGACGATGACGATCTGATGAGTCAGATTAGGTAATCGGTCTCTATGCAGCCCGATCCATTCGAGAGGCGGCGTGGCCTCTCCCATGTCCCGTAGCTGAGGCGTTTCGATGATAGGTGGCTCGAGTGGCTCATAGTCGTACTTGGATTGCGGGACGTTGACTTCGGCCGTGATCTTCTGCTGCTCCCCATCTTTCCTCTCCTGTTCTGGTTCCGGCACGCCCGTGACTTTAATCGCCGACATGGTAGGGAGCTCGCGGCCCCATACCTGCGCGAGTAACCTCACGTGTTTGGCCCACATGCCACGAATGTAACTGATGCGCGAGTAGTTCCATCCGACCTCTACCTTGCCCTCAAAGGAACTTTTGAATTTGTACTGGATGTTTCGAGAATTCGGCCTCTGCCATGTCTGCATTACTGCTTCGACCTTGGGCACCTTGAGTATGGTACCGCCTCGCGAGCCTGTAGCATTCTGTACTACGTGTTCAACCTGAATATCCTTTAGTGCCCGGGGCGCCTCGGTCCCTCGGATACCTGCGAGGCCTATCCGTAGCTGGCCAAGGGTAAGACCTAGTATGCTGTGAATACGCTGCTCTTCCATACTCGCCGCGAATCTTACTCGCGCGTTGAGGGCCTCTAGCTTGAAGACTTGATGGTCGGAGAAGGTGCTGGGGAAGACACCCAGGTTGAGTGCTCTTAGTGTGACCACGACGTCAGTGTCCAAGGATATGGGCGATTTCGCAGTCCTTTCATCCGCGTCCATCTTGATGGAAGGAGCCGCTTCCGTCACAGTTTGACTGACCACCGACTTCCGTTTCATGTGCCTTTCGATCTCCCGTAATGAGGTCTCATAATTTGCTTTACGCTCTTGGATGAACTTCTGGATGGCTTTCCACAGCGCTGCGCCTTGAGCGGCTGATCCGGTGATACCGAAAACCTGGACAGCCTCCCCATCAAATATGGCGACAAGGCGGTCACCAGAGCGGCCTTTTCGTTGACGGACGTTGTACATGAGAAATTCCATAGAGGTGATGTCCGCCACGAGGAAAGCCTGGTAGTCAAAAGCAGCCTTGAGCTTGAACTCGCTGAAGCTGAGCGAAGCTTGGATCTGGGGCGTTTCGTTCAAGGCCTGTTGCCGCTCTGGCCATTGTATCGAGGTCCGGAGCCTGAAATCGTGGAGTGTAACAAATCCGTTTAGCCGGCCATCGCAGTTTATACCAATCTCCCCAAATCCCAAGCACAGATTTTGTTCCCAGTCTGATGTTTTCTTGGAAGATACCCAGAAATCTTTGATAGCAAACTCGGGTTTACCGAGGGATTGACCGAGGTCAACAGCAACATCCAGGGCACTGATGGAGATCGTAGCTGTCCAAGGGAATGCCGCTGTTGCCGCTACTTGTTGGTATCTTTGTACTAGATGGGCCTGCGAAGTTGTCTCCCTTGTTGCTTCAGCTACAGGCGCCGTAGAGCCTTGTCTGACCTCCCTCGGAACCCAAATTTCTCGAAAGAGTAGGAAGTCGTGGACTTGTCTAGCATTTATTGCAACTTTCATCGGGCTCATTTTGATGATAGCAGACAGGCCACTCGTACCGCTGACATGTTTGCTATTCATTAGCGAAATCACGATTGAATCAACGTCAAAGCTACCGGTAGACTCCCGTGAATACACGTGCTGCACAGCTAAATGGATTTTGCTAAAAGTACCGGATAATGCAAAGAAATTGCCATGGTCCGTCGAGTGAACCGTGTTCATGGTTACATAGATGTCGTCAAATCTTGTCGTTGCAGCGACCCTGCCGATAGGATGACAGCTGAGTGTAAACTCTTGCTTGCAGATGCGGAGACCGAGGTTCAACTTGATACGTCCCAAAACTGTACTTGGGTCGGCAGTGAGGATGTTCTCTTCATCATTAGATTTTGGCTTAGGGGAAGTTTTCTCGTCTGTCGTAGCGGCCTGGGGGGTAATATCGCTGACTACCTCTTTTATGCTCGATGATATATCTAGGATAAGTGGAACAACGGCGGGTAAGAGCGTGTTACGAGACGGTTCGATTTTAATTTCTCCGTGTAAATTAGCAAGTTCTTTGCCATCGTCCCTATACTCGGCCTTAAACGCTAGGCCGGGGGTTCGAAGTTTGGTTGTACCCCCAGTCTCTTCAGCGCTAAACTGTCCATACTTTCCAGCCAAAGCGTGACGGGTTGTTTTCGAACCAGTTGGATCAAACTGTTCCCTTTCAGGATCCTGTCCAGATAAATTCACTACAGCACCAGCAAAATGAGCGTCAAGTAGTACGGATTCTAGTCGTTTCCTGCCAAATAGAGAGCCTCTGGCCTCGACCGCCTCCTTTGCTGGCTTATTTTCATCACTATCCCGCACCACTATCGGTGCCCAATGTTGCGAGGTACGTTGAACATTGTCAATGGATAGAGTAATAGAATCCTTCAGATGTGCAGCCGGCACGATGAAGCCAGATGTTAGGCGAAGGTCTAAGGATTTGCCTACTGCTTGGAACGCAAGCCGTCGGGCGTCTGCGGTGGAAATAAACGCTACATTAAAGATCATTTCGGGCAATAACGCCGAGTTCGATGACCGTCGAGATTTGTCCCCATTGGGCGGGACCATTTGAAGTTGAAGATCCTCGATAGTTAATCTGGCCGAATTCTGTTTGCGCGTGGCAAATTCTATCATCTTCACTGAGAAGAATAGATCTTCTTGGCCTGCTAGCAATTGCCCTGGGCTAGTAGTGACGAGCCAGCCAATTTGGATATTGCGAATTTGGAAGGAGTACATGACCGAGGCTAAAAATGAATCAAATATGTCGCTTTCGGTCTCAAGCGTGTCATCATTGATGGCTATGCGGGGTTTAGGTTGCCTTAATTTCCGCAAGTATTCAAGCTCGCGCGAAGTGTCCAGCTTCTTGAATTTATCACCCATATATCCCAGGACGTCAACTAAGGTAGAAACAGTGTCCGACGAGAGATTAGCCGAAAATCCATCTGACATGAAGTCGAAAGCTCTCAAGACATCGCCGCTCTCAAGCTCCTGGGTAGAAGCAGTTATCAAGGCCCCGAAAGTGAGATTGCCGCAAGACCTTAGATCTATATCGGACCCTTTCAAAATGTCGAAACTAATTTTTCGAATATTGACGTGAACTTCGGGATTGTCCAATATAACAGATTGATCTATCTTGTTGGCGACTTCGAGATGGACGCGGTCAAGGAAAAACGAAAGGAGGGCATGTTGTTCGGAGTTTGATTTGATTGGTGCATTCCCAGATATCTTAACACCAGCCAAAGTCGCATGTACATTATATACCAAAAGAGATTCGCCCTGTTTTGAGGTGGGTGGTGGGGGTGTTGAGGAACCAAAAAGATCTTCTAGACGGCCTTGTATGACTTTACCCTGATGCTGGAGTTCATTGATGGCATTGGATATTTCGGGCCGGTTTAGCGCAGTAAGAAGACTGTATACAGCAGACGCATCCAGCTCTACAAGTTCTAAAGAGGCGAACACTTCTATCGAGCGCTCTCCAGGTGTGCTTTGACTGATTATTCGGCCATTCATAGGGGGTATTTGCAGCAAAGAAATGCTTCTAGGTGTATTGCCGAATCCGACCTGCATGTCGTGGGAGTTCTCTTTTATATCAAAATCAAACGTGAGATGTTTGCCAGCGGGGGCAGCTATGGTCGCCCGCGACACTGTACCCGTTATAATGTATGTCAGAGAATGTAGGAGGGGTATAGTGATAGTGTATGAATCTAGGAACATTGCTAGGTTGAGAGAGAATGACGAGGGTATGTCAGTACTTGACGGCTTGGAACTGGATACCGAGGCAGGTCTGGTTGTTTTTTTTCTGAAGTTCACGAAGCTGGGTTACTTCATCTATGATCAGCAAATCCGTCACCTCAGCGAGTACGATAGGGTCCTGTAAAACGACAACATCAAGACTTTGACTGCTCGCTGCGGCTCTAATGACCTGTCCAGGTGAATCACCTGAGGACAGTGACTCGTGTGCAATGATGACACTTGGCTTGTTAAGACAGGTAGTTGCCAGTCCTTGCGAGTGGCTCAGAACATCTACGGCTGCGGTGTCAGAACTGATTGCAATGACTGTCTCAACAGCACCCGACCCGGCATTTCCGTTCACTACCGACAACTTGAGATTTTCGCACCGGGGTTCAACGGTCAAGTTAATAGTATCAAGTGATATGGTACCTTTACCCAGAACGAAAATAAAATGAATTGATCGTGGTGGTTGGTCATGTGCCTGTGCTTTTCGGTCAGAGAGTCGACTGTCTTTGGGTAGCTGAGTTTTTGCTGTTGAGTACACAGGCAAAAGTTGTTCCACGAGCTCAGTGAGTTCCCAGTTGAGATTTATACCAACTTGTTCGCAATACATATTGGCAATAGTTAACGGCCCTTGAAATGCGGCCGGATTATCAGGGCTCTCCTCTTCAATGCTGTGTCTGGTATTAACTCTCGCTGTAAGATCTAGAACCAAGATCTGATTGCTCTTTAGGCCCGGTTCGAGGCTAAGTCGAAGCTCGTGCACCCTGCAGACAGCCATCCAAGGAACATAGTCCCATTTGGATGCCCCGCCCGGACGCTTTCCGAAGATATTGTCTAAAAGTACTGCATGACTAGTATCCTCAAGGTCCCAGCTTCTCCAATGATTGAACGCGGTTACAACCTGTTCTCGTACGTCTATTGGGATTTTCATGGAACCACTCAGGCAGTTTTGAATAATATTTGCCTGGGAACGTAAAATTAAGGTGGTCCACATATAGCGCAGGCGTGCGACCAATTTCCATGAATCGTAGGTCCTCAAATGCTTCGTAGCTGCCCTGAGAACAGCTGAAGGTCGAACGACGAAGGATGGGTCGCCCGCTTGTCTCCCCTCCACGGTGACGCTGTGCGTGAAATATTTCAGGCGGTTGTCAGCGACTGAAGACAGGCCTGAAAAGAGTGTCCCCGTCTCCTGGAGGAGCGAGTTGGTCCTTTGAATTAGGGAGGCAAGGTACTCGATGCGGTCCGACCAAGTACTCATACGGATCGCCCCTATATCAGCATCCAGGTAGCTAATCTCTTTTGAGCCCATTAGCGCCATCACCCTCCGAACTTCGAGTAATGCTGCCCTTCGGGTCTTACCCAAGGCAATTAGCCTTTCGGAAATTGTGAGGGTAATAGCAGCAAGTCGAAAGTGAAACGAAGGCAAAGTACCGTTTGACGAAAGAGTGCTGTTAGTCATGTTTCCATGTTTTTCAGACCGAATAGCGAGTGTCAGATCTTCTAACGAAACGTCATATTGATCTTGTTGCTGGGGGGATGAGTCATCTACGTGAGAATTGTTCAGAACTCGTGCAGTAGCATGAGGCAGTCGCAACATAACGTCTGTGATAGCACCGCCAATTTTCCCCTGTTGCTGCATTGCAAATATGTCTGACATCGCTCCAACCTGCAAAGCATCAAGTATATCTTCAGGCTGAGTCGGCTGAAATGCTTGGGTCAAGGCCGCTATGCAACGTAGTGATACAGTATTGAAAGAGAGGTTCACGCCAGACGGAAAGTCGAAGAGTAGGCTTTGGTGAGAACGGTCTTGAGGGAATTCATCAGGATCAATATCCTCCAACCCAAAATTAGAGATACTTGATCTCCTGTTTTTCTTATCGTGATCAGTACTCTGCGTCATCGCATCCATCAAATCCAGCTGGGTTGTTTCCAGTGGAAAGTGTGGTGCAAGAAATTGGCTTGTAAACGCTATAACCCTACGAACCGAGTCTATTCTGCTCGTACGGCCTAGGGGGTCTTCTGATGGCAAATGCTGGCTAGGGGATTGAGAAAATTCACGAATGATTCTCCTCGAATCGCTTCTAGAAGCGCGAGAGGGCCCTGAATGGGTGAAGGAGCGTCCGGCAGACTCTGAACTTTTTGATAACCCCCGTCGTACGCTATCTGTTTCGTTCGAGCTTGCAAATGAAAGAAAGGAGCTCTTGTGACGGAGACGTTTTGAGCCATGTGAAGAGTTAAACGACGAGGTCGATACCTTGTCATCAGCAACAGCAGACAAGACGGGTTGTGGGACTGTAGGAACACTTTGAGCAATAGGGTCTACAGGGTCCGTTTGGAGGTTGTCGGGAAGGCCCGGTACTAAGAGAAACCCTGTTCGATGTGTCCGTTGGTCATGGCGCCGTATGAGATCCTGTTGTAATTGTCTTACATTCGCAAAATCGTACTTCCTGCCAACGAGAGCGAACTGAAAGTTAGTCTGGAGGAGAATGTCCGCTTCTACACGAGGCTTAAGCCTTGAATTGTGCCTCGCCACAGACTCTGACTGAATGCATGAAAGCTCGAGACGAGGGATCGAGATATCGGCACGCCTCGAGTAGTGAGTCCTGGCCCAGTCATTATAGTATACTTGAATAGGCCCGCTAGAGCAGAGGAAAGCAGATTCTTCGACGTGCAGCCAGACATGGAGGGACTCAACATGAAGACGCAGGAATGTGACGTCATACACCACAGCGGGAGAGATCAAGGCATTTTCATCGTCGTCGAGCGAGAAGCCAAATGCCTTCGCGCCTTGGACAAGGGCTGCCATGAACTCAACCGAACATTCTCCAGTGATCGCCCCAATGTTCAAATCCCAATTGCAGAGATAGGTTGGTTCTGATGGGGGCAACCCAAAAAGGCGATGTCCATAAACAGTGAGTCCATCAATGAAAAGTTGTGTTTTCGATGCGAAGCTTGTAGGACTAGTAGCTCCCCCTTCCTCATCACCCATCGAAAGGCTGAGCGGAGTCAAACACAAATCAAGGTCCATGTAATAGTTCGTAAATCGAAGATCAACAGCTAATGATGGTGCTTCAATAGGGATGTGGCGCCTTGCCGAATAAAGGTTCGCCGGCAACAAAATCCTAGGGTCATCGGCACGGATTGACAGCATCACGTCCAAGTCATTCGATTTCTTTGGTGGAGCGCGATTGGCAACTTCGATATTAGAGCCCTGAGCTTCGACCCGGAGAATCTGCTGATATTCATCAAGCGTCTTGAAGTGAACATGATCACCAAAATAATTATCTTTCAATAAGAGGAAATAGCGAATGAGGAAACCATATAAGTGAAACGTAGGCGACTGGGCTGTAACGTCAAGCACGAGGGTATCAGTATTGGCAGGAGACGTAGTCGTATTATAATGGTAATTCGCATCGATAATCAGCTTTTCCAGGTTTCCTATATCTTTAGACGCCAGGAAAGTCGCTTGCGTATTCCACGAAGGGGCATGCAATGCGAGGCCCAGGGTCTCTGTTTCGATCTTGAACGGCACGACATTTTTCGAAGGACGGAAAGTATCGAGATTAATACGAGTGTCTACCTTGAGACAGGGGCTAGATAAAATAAGAAAGGTGTTCTCGTCCATGCTTATTGGATCATTGATAATATTAACATCGTTAACGTTGATGTACAGTTTGAGATTGCGAAGGGTTAAATTTAAGAAATACTTGAAAGGAGTGAAAAGCAGGTATTCGGATGGTGGGCCAGACCCCCAGTCGTCGATAAGGTCAATTAACAGGAATGTGTGTTCGCGCAAGAGGAAGAGCTCCATGCCGTCGCTGTCAATATCAAATCGCCAAGTACGGAGACCGTTCCATTTCAAGGGCGCGGAAAGATCACATGAGATATGTTGGGCACCAGATTTCCACATGAGACCATGATTGATGCTTGTTGATACTTCTGTTGAAGGCAAATCAATATTTAGAACATTTTGGTATCCTGTTGATCTCGGAAGCATGTCCATCTTATACGAGACTGTGGCGTTTGTTCCAATCTTGATTTCGAGCCAACCGTGAGGGCGCTGTTCAGCCGCAGTGGTAGAAGCAGATTTTCGGCTTCGGCCTCGAGCTCGACTACGTTGTTGCTCCTGCTCCTGCTGCTGCTTCATGACGAGCCCTTCTTTCTTCCACCTCCAGTTCTTGGAATCTTCTCGCGTAGGTATTCTAAGTGTAGCTTCATCGTTGAGCTCTAGATAGAAGTTGAAAATTGTAGGTACGCGATCCGACCCTATGGGTAATTGCCTAGCCGGAACGGCGTCTTTACAGAGGCCAGGAAAGAATACTCTCTGTAGTTCAGCCCGTTGTCTATCGGCCCATGGGCCATAATTGATCATACCTCCTTTTAGGGCTAAACTAATTGCCCAAGCGGGTGGTGTAGCTCCATTGACATAGTCAGGGCCATTGGGATCTATGGATGAAGGCTGAAACTCCTCATCCCTTAACACTTTTGACGGGACATCCCAGTAGATCTTCAATGTGCCTGCCGGACTGTCGATGATAGTATTGACTGCGGCGTAGTCAAGAGAGGACCACTTCAACTTATCGTCCTCATCGTCAGCGTTCAAATAGCGAGACAGCCCCTGCCAGTGACTCAGCCCGGGGATAGGTAGTTCTGTCGGTGCGGTGCCAGCCCTAGAGTCTACCGAGAAGGATTCCACCGATTTTCTCCAATAAGGTATTAGATTCCGCAGCTGCCCAACAGCCTGACGGCGTTGTCTTCGAAAAAAGGACCGACGATTAGCGTCGTTGGAATCCAAAGCTGCCTGCTTCTCTCTGACGGCCCGAGCCAGCTGGTCCTCCTTATAGCCATTGTGTTCCACCATCTCGAGTACAGGGTGGTCGAAGTCGATTTCAAAAAGTTGCCGATAGGGATCGACAGTTTGACATTCTGCGGCGTCGATCTCCCCAGACAGTGACTCTGTTTTCACCACCAGGAGGGCTTTGGTATTATCGTTCCCCATTACCAAAGCGCCCTTATTACACTCAAAGTGTATCGGGTACAGTTGCAGCATCAAGGGGAGCGCGCCCCCCTCTTCCAATAACTCCCCATCCACGGAACTAGAGATACTAGAGGTTTGGGGATACCGGGTTCGGGAACCATCCTTCTCATCAACATCAAGACTCCCCTTCATCTCTCCATCATAGATGCCCGACTGCTTAGTAGGCCTACGCAGCCGCGGTCTGGGTTTCGCGGAATCATTAGCAGGCTTTTCGTCACCGCTAAGCCTAACATAGTGATCTCCGCTGCTCCGGGCCTCATTGCCAGTAGTATTATACTCGTCGACCGCATTGGTCATCGCATTGAAGATCGATTCGTACGCAGCGCTGCGATTATACACGAACCACTCCAACCCGGACACGGCAATATTGATACGGCATGGCAGCTTTTGCCGTCTATCGCGAGTATTGGAGGCAACATCCTCGTCATCAATCTTAGATGCCTGTTTAGTACGATAGATCTGGGCATCACGAACGCGGCGCAGCCAGTACGACCAGGTAATGTGACCATTCTGGATGATTATGGTCTCATTATTGCCGTGGTAGCGCAGACCGGTGAAGAAGAGACGGCCGCCGAGCAAGGACAGTTGAAGCGCCTGTATGTCGACGTAGATGCGGTACCGGTGCCATGTATATGTTCGAATAACAGAGGAGACAATGGAGGCGACTACTCTATTAAAGTATAGAAAGAAGAAGACGGCTCTGCGAGGATATATTAGTGTTGTATCCAAGCAGTCGAAGGGGGTGAGAGCTTACACCACGCCCGTTACGACCGTGTACCCAAAGAATTCGCTAAAGGAGAGATCAGCGCCTGCTTTATATGTTCCTCGCCACCGGATTCGACGACGACGACGATGATGACGAGTGTGACGAGCGTAGAAAGTAGTTTACCCATTGAAGTTCCTCAGGGATGACTCGGTTGTTGAGCCAGGGCTCCCTTGGCTAGCCATGGCAGATCAACTTCCCCGGCTCCCGTGGAAGCACGCGCTGCCGTCTGTATTGAATCGACGACTCTACTGACGGGAGACATTTAGGTCGATGCCAGGGGCTAGCTGTCAGGTAGATCGGGGCGGTCGTTGTGTCTGAGGCAGACACCTCAACAGAGTGCGCATGCCTCTTCGTACTGGTAGATATCTGGAATATGGAGATGGAGGTAGGTAGGAGAAGGCGTCGTCGGGATTAATTATTATGACATGTGCCTGCATGTACCATGTATGCGAGCATGTATGCCATCGTGTACCTAGTGTGCCAACTTAGCAGCAGCACCTGCATCGTTCAATTAAACACCGGGGCCGGGGTAAGACCTGCTGTACAGGGCCAAGAGCCAATCAGGGCCCTGGAAAGGCATAGCTGGGAAGCTATAGTGGGTACTGACGGCACTGTGGTTGTGCACTACCACCCAACAGCACGGGTACAAGACTAACCACTAGCGTCTACCGTCGATTTAACGTAGTGAATGTGCATGTGCCACCCAACATCATCATCCACCATCAACATCTGGTGTGTGTAGATAGCCTACATCACCGAGGACACGCCGACTGTTTACTCCTCACCTTAAGCCATCGTCTCAAAGCCTCATCTATACCCTCGCCTATGCTCTCGGAACCATTCTCGATGATGTCGCTTCTCCAATACCCAGGCTACTATCCTTAAATTACCCCACACGCCTCTCTACCTGACCATATCGGTGCAACACCCAATCTCGACGACATCACCTACAGCATCCGACCTCAAGGACCCGACCTCAAGGACCCGACCTCAAGGACCCGACCTCAAGGACCCGACCCAAAGCCAGCAGATATGGGTGCCGGAGGTACTGGTGAAAAGTTCACCACTGCGACCACCATCGTCGCTGGTGTATTTTCTCTGGCCGCAACTCTCCTGTCTATCGTGTAAGTTGCACCACATGTCCACGTGTACCTCCAAGAAGACATGCTGATCCAGTCCTCAATAGTTCAATATGGTTTCAACTGTACGCCGCCCGACCCTGCCCACCCGAGCCCCGACTCATATTTACATCACTACAGGAAAAACTATCGTAAACCACTCCTCCAGCGATATGTCGTCCGTATTCTACTCATGTAAGCGTCTACTCCCCCTGGGCAGACATGGGACGGACCCCGTTTTGACCTCGCTTTAGGGTTCCCATTTACTCCATCAGCTCTTGGTCGAGTATGGTATCGCTCAAGGCTGCTGCGTTCCTTGATCCTATCAGAGATATCTACGAGGTTCGCCCAGCTCCAACACTCCCCTATTTTCTCTGTCACAAAAGATATCTAATAGGTCCCGTAACTATTGTAGGCGTTTACGATATACACATTCTTCCAGCTCCTCATCAACTATCTGGACGGCGAACGAGCCCTCATCATCATGACCCACGGCCGCGCCCCTGTCCACCATCTCTGGCCCCTCAACCACCTATTGCCCAAGGTCGACATCTCCGATCCCCACACATTCCTTGCCATAAAGCGAGGCATCCTTCAATATGCTTGGCTCAAACCCATATTAGCCCTTGCTGCCATCATCATGAAGGCCACCGGCATCTATCAAGAAGGGTATATCGGCGTGTCATCTGGCTATCTCTGGAGTGGCATCATCTACAACATCAGCGTTACCGTTAGTCTGTACTCGCTTGGGCTGTTCTGGGTCTGCATGCACGACGATTTGCTTCCATTTCGTCCTGTGCCCAAATTTCTATGCATCAAGCTCATCATCTTCGCTTCTTACTGGCAGGGCTTCCTACTATCCATTTTGGTGTGGATCGGAGCCATCCCAGATGACGTCCCAGAGTATACCCCCGATAATTTGGCGGCTGCCATCCAAGATGCTTTGATTTGTGTTGAAATGCCTGCTTTTGCCCTAGCACATTGGTACGCCTTCTCGTGGCACGATTATGCAGACAACACCGTTTCCTCAGCGAGGATGCCCGTCAAATACGCCATGAGAGATGCATTCGGTGTTGTCGATCTCATCGAGGACTCCAAAGAGACTTTTAGAGGTGACAATTACAGTTACCGCGTGTTTGATTCCAGTGGAAAGATCATCGCTCATGAGGATTCGAGCTCTCGATTCGCTCGCCTTAAAGACGGGATGAGATATAAGCGTGGGGGGGAAGCCAAGTATTGGATTCCCAAGCCAGGCGAGGTCCGGGGGGAGATGAGCGCGAATACGCCTCTCTTGAATTCGAACGGGGGACCGAGTGGTAGTAATGCACCATCGAAATATACAGACGGTACCGTTCCCGAAGCTGTGTTAGACCCTGACGATGAGAGCCTTTACGGGAAAGCTAGGGAATTAGAGTTCGGCGATTGGAATGTGAGTAACTATGGATCTCTCGTCTTTTCGGCTACTTACAATGTGCTAGTATCCCGTAATTACCGCCAACGAACCGTCTAGAGATCTATGGATATCTTCAGGTCCGCGAGTGTATCAATCAGCCACCGGAGCATGGAATGCATCACGATCATCATCGTCGATTAGCGTATCCAACAAGCCGCCTCCCCTGAAAACGGCCAGTAGGGCGAGAACAGGGTCCATTGAAACTCAAAACAAGAAAGGCAAACAAAAGCAGTCAAAACCACAAGTCGAATCGCCTCCAGCACCCTCGGGACAGGCTGCCCAAGAGTCTCAGAGCAAAGGACCGCTCGGCGCACCAGTACTCAACACAAATGACCCTCAGATATTAGAGGAAGAGGCAGAGGAAGAAGAGTTGACAGATGACACTTCTGATCAAGATGCGAGCCCGATATATGCGACAGGACAAGAAGACGAGTTCCGCAATGTTTGGGGCCACGAGCATCTATAATTTGATGTTGAAGATTTGTTTTAGTTCTTGTTATCTCATTATTAGATACCCCGGTACGGTTTGAGCTTCTCGCACATGGCCAGTTACGTGTGCGTTATAAAGGGCATAGCAAAGGTTTTCGTTTAGTGAAACGTGGATTAATCACCTACATTCTGTCCATGTCGTACGTTAAATAATGCAAAAATTATTTTGCTACTGATTTTGTTTGGTGTTTTCTTTTTTNATTTTCGTGTTCTCGTTTACATTAAAATAGCCTATCCTCATATCTTCCGTAGAGTCGGGAATTCTATTAGTCGCACGTAACGTAATACACTCAGGCCTCGCTCGCCGGGCTCGGCGGCAAGTCGCCCGTCGCCCAGTCCGCGGGGTCGGGGCCGAGGACGAAGTCCATGGTCCCGCCGTTCGCGAAGACGTCGTCCCACGCGACCCAGGCCTTGTCCCAGGGCCTGCCGTTGACGCGCAGCGACTGGACGTAGAAGGAGTCGTCGCCGAGATTCTCAGCAGTAATAACGAGCTTCCTACCACCGCCGAGGTCGATGGTGAGGTCGGCGAACCACGGCGACGCGACCAGGAACGTCGCCTGGCCCGTCAGCGGGTACAGGCCGATCATGTTCCACAGCAGCCAGCTCTCCATGGCGCCGGCGTCCGAGTTGCCCGGCAGCCCGGCCTCGGTGGGCGCGTAGTACGAGCGCGCGACGCCGCGCGCGTACTTGACGGACAGGTCCTGGCGGCCCGCGAAGTTGAACAGATAGGGCGTCGCGAAGCTCGGCTCGTTGCCGGGGTTGAACAGCGTGTGCCCGAACTGCGCGTTGCCGGAGCTCAGCCCCGGCGTGAACATGGCCTCGAGGCGCGCGACGAAGGCGGCGCGCCCGCCGCTGTACGCGATGAGCGTCGCCATGTCGTGGTGCGCGTTGAACGAGTATTCCATCGGCAGCGCCTCGTAGTAGTAGTCGCCCTATATCTGGAGTCAGTAAAACCGCCATGCGTTGGGAAAAGGCTTCAGGAGCAGAAAACTCCTCTTCGTGCTTCTGGAGGGAGTGGGGGGTGGGTGAAAGGGGGGTGGGTGAAAGGAAGGAGAGGGAAAAGATCTGACCCAATAGCATCCGCCGCAGCTCAACGGGTCTTGCGGCAGGAACTTGCCCGTCGTGTCCCGCGGGCCCAGGAAGCCCGTGAAGTTGAGGGCCGTGAGGTTCGCGTTCCACTGGTTGCGCCAGTTGCGGGAGCGCGAGAGGTATTTAGACGCTGCTGTGCTGTTCCCTAGTCCCGTGGCTACTTGGTGCAGGGAGAAGTCGTTGAGGGCGCTAGGCGGTGTTAGCCGGTTTTCTATTTTATTTCGGTGCTTATGAGATGAATGGGGGATTGGGGTCGCAGGAGTTAGGAACAGGGAGTATGGAAAGAGGGAAACGAATAGAGACTCACTATTCGATGGCGCGGCTCACCGAACGCCCGTATTTCGTCGTGATGTAGCCGCGCTCGATCCAGTCCGGCAGGGCGCCGCGGCCCTCCTTCGTCGACGACGAGGTGTCTCGCGGGTCGTTGTTGTTCGGCGGCACGGTCTCGGCATCGGCCAGCATGGCCGCGAAGCCATCCTCCCAGTTCACGGCCCCGCGGACGCCCTTGACGTACGCGTCCGCGAGGACGTTGTCGGCGTTCGAGCCGCCCTGCGTCGCGCCGTTGAAGAAGGACGACCGCGCATCCGGCATGAAGCCTTCGAATCGCCAGATGTCGATCAAAGAGCGGATCAGCTCTTCGTAGGCAGTTGGCTGCAGGATGTGCAGCAGCGGTGTGTGCGAGCGGAACTGGAATCTTGTGAGAGGGTGTGAATAGGATGTAACCGGGTCGGCATGCTTACAGTGTCCCAGAATGTGAAGATATCGTCGTAATACGGTTCCGTAGACGACCACAGTGGGTTCTCCCCCGTCTTGTTTGTTGGAATTAGTAGTAAGTGGTATAATGAAGAGTACAGTAGCTGAAGATTGGCCGTGCTGGACGTGTCTGTCGTAGTGATTTTAGAAAGCACGCCGTCCGTCCAGGCGGCCTTGACATCTTCCTCTAAGGTGTCTAGGGTCGTGTCTGCCGGGATCTCGTTTTCTACGTTGCTACAGGCTTGCTTGCTCGAGATGAAAGATACGCCTACCCTCGATGTGACGCTCGTAGAGTCGAACGTGAAAACCGCGCCTAGTCGTGATGTCGAGTTTCGACTTGGGGCATCACTGTACTCTGATAGAGTTGTGCCCGTTGCACTTGTCCCTAAGAAGGTCTTGAAGGTAGCGGGCTGGTCGAAATAGCCGCAGAAATGCACAGTCCATTTTGGAGCGCGGTTCCATCCCTATCCACGGGTCAGTACATATTCCGAGGAGTTAGCTTTTTGAATACTCCGTTGGTGCCATACATTATTATAGGACCCAGACCCTTCGTATCGAATACCATTATCCGTGGGTATGACGGCGATATTCCCACCGAGATAGTTCTGTCCCAACCCTTGACCTCGGTACGACGAGAGAACGTGTGAGACGTCAACGACAACGTTGGCAGCACCACCGCTTTCTGGGAACCCGTACACATATTTGCCGGCTCGGCCCGTAGCTCCCATCTCAACGGTGATCCCGTTGAACAAACTTGATTTGTAATACCCGAGCCGAGCCTCATCCGCTTTGCTCCGGTTGACGCTCAGGTCAACCAGCGGGTTCTGGATAGTCCCCGGGACAGGCATTTGCGACACAACACCATATTTAGGAGCACCACCAGTTCCACTCTCATGGAGTAAACTGAACCCAATAAAATTCCCGCTCGGCTGATAGCCCGAATAGCTATCAGAGCCAGTGTACAGGTCCGGTCCGAACTTGACCATGCCGAGAGGCAGGCTGATACCCGGGAACGTGTTCCCACCATTAGAAGCACCTGTCTACAATCGGTGTTAACCTCGACACGTATTCGCTCACATGGTCGGACCTAAACTCACTTTAGGCAACACGAACTGTGTAAGATCCTGCGCAGCGTCTTGCGCCTGACATGACGGAAATAACGACGAAGCTGTCGCCGCCGCCGCCACGACGACTTTCGACGCTAATTGTGCTAGACATGGCATCTTGACTTCTGTCTGTTTGTCTACTCACGAGGGTGCGATAGTCGTGAGGAGACGCGACCCATGGGTTCGTTCACACCAATAAATGACGAGGTCCGCTTCGCGATCAGCAAGGTTTCGACGCTCTGATAAGAACCTTACATTCCTTTCCATCCAAACATAAGTCTAACCACCAAGTAGCGTAGGAGAAGCACACCTAAAATGAGCTCCTTTGCCTTTATGTAATTACATCATGGGGGCTCGAGCCAGGGTGACGTTTCATCCGTCGTTTTCCCTTCTCCACATACCATGCCCCGGCTTTCTCGCCCAGCTCCTGCTATATCGGGCCATCGTGAAGCTCCACGGCCCCCTGGCACATGGAAGGATCGCGAGCTGCGATTCGCCGGTCGATGAATACTGTGGAACTCCCGTGCCGCCATGCCGGCACCCCAGCCCCGATCCTACTGTGTCGATCCATAATTAGGCCGCCGTCGCGTACCGGCGACTGGCTGGATTAGGTACTTCAATAGAGATCCATCCGTGCAAGCCACGCCGAATGTACAAAAATAGATAGATACAGCGGGAAGCGAAACATACCATAGTCTTCAATCTACACTAGGTACTCCGTAGGTATGTGAAAGTTCTGTGAACTTACTAACCTAACTTACTATATTAACCCATACACTAGTGCAGCTCTTAGGTAAGCCGTCCACTCCGGTACCAACTAGGGTAAGCCGTTGCCAACACTAATGTAAGTCGGACGACAGTGATACGCTAATTCGGAACCTTTATTAGATTCTGAACCGATCGGTTATTGTATACACCAGTAAGCATGCCTACGAATTCGAATCTCGAATCAATCATTGCATCTTAGTATTGAAGAAAAAAAANCTACAGTTATAACCCGTACAGTAGAACCCCCTGCCAACCCGAAGGCGACAGTGGAATTGTGACAAGGGCTAGAACTTCTCACCTTGTAACGTCAATTCAATTAATCATTTTTGGAAGGTGTTGAGGTCCCTTGATACCAGAGATCAACCTGGGAATCTGGGAATCCTGAGGCTTATTTATTCTTGTCAAGCCTCATGCCTTATTCTTGAGGACTTGTATTTGTGATGCCTTCATATCCTATCATATCAATAGCCCTCCGCTCAGGTACGTGGGCTACCCTGAGTAACTGTGGTTGTAGGTTATGTTTAGTGGTCTTGGCCATATGACAGAGATCATGAAATGATAACAGGCAACTGTGCCTCGAACTCGGAGGTCGGGTGTATTTTCTAGGTTTTGAAAGTTAAGTAGATTGCACTGAACGGAAGTATATTTTCCCATATCTATTATTTACTCTTTTATAGTCCAGACCTCATATTCGAACGGTTAACTCCAGGTTTCGGTTTTAGCATTTAATGAATTCCATAAGCCAACCGAATTCCTACATCTGAAATATTTCATAATAGAAATATGACCAGTGGGCGGTCATTGCATACATAGATTCTGTACGAATAGACTGTTTCTATCTCAAAGCTACAGAACTAAGCGTTCCATGAACTTGCCGACCCGTGGCATTGAAGATTAGATGTCAGATGTAACAAGGGCTCATAAGAGGGCTTGGAATGTGTATTTGAATTGCAATAATTCTACTAGGGCCCAGAGATTGCTAGTACTATTCGGAATCCCCTGGAAATGCCCCTGGAATTCCTAGCCTATATATACACAAAGGAGTCGGCAGTCAGCGACGATAGTTGCCAACCTGCCACGCCTATTCTATGTACCCCTACATACACTCGCCCAGCTATGTCGCGGATCAGGGTAAGGGGTGTCGGATTGAGGCGAGGGGGTTGAGGCTGAATTTCAATACCGAGACATCGGATGATTCCTGTATGAACCAGAGACCGTGGAGGCTAGTGTCCATCCATGTGTCGACGGGGTGACTGAGGAGAGGTATCTATGACAAACTCAACATCAATACACTCGCGGTCACCATCTTCAAATAGGCGTAAAATTTTGGCGCGATAAGTTTCAAATAGATGCCTGTTTTCCGTTAGAATATCCTTAACATATGCCAATTCGACACCCGGTGGGAGGCCTTCAATGACTTCGTCTAAAGGCAGAAGCCCAAGCCTAGTTCCCCATTTCAACGACACATAATGAAAAAAGTATCCACATAGACCCGTCGTTGAAGCAATAAGAAATACTTTTCGGAGTTTCCTCAGTTTTGATAAGATACCGCAATCAATATCACCGAGACCAATAGCCTTTTCATACACATATACCCCCAATTGTTGGATACGATGAGCCCAGTGATCGCTTCCTATTACTAGCCCCTCTTCACGAATGATTATCGGGGCGAAAACCCAGGCACAGTGCCTAAAGTACCACTCGATCGGTTTACCAAATGAACCAAGAATGAAGACGTCTTTATCGAAATCAACCCAAGTGTACGCTGGTTCAGGATCAGGAGTGAATATTGTTTCGTCGATACCCCATAGCCGCACTTCATAGGGATATGCGAGCCGGCGAACTGCAGTACGAACATTTCCCGTCAAGCGAATCTTGTCCCCCAAATGATTCAGCTGCATGTCATCGTCGATAACGGCGTGTGAGGTTGGCCTTGATATACCAACTATCCCGTCTTCAACATCGATTGCTGCGTAGAATCGGACTTCGTCTCTCTTAATAAAGAGATAGTGGTGAATTGGGTTTTGATTTATTCGCGAAAACTCCCATATCATGAGTTGTAGTTCGACTGGCAGCGTTGGGAAAAGGTGGAACTCATCGAGTTTCTCCTTTTGTTTAGTTGACTCCATGAGGATAGGCCGGCCGCCACAGAGCCAAGCAGGTAGACTATGAATAGGGCCTGTTATTGGGTCGTAGAAATTTGCGGTGGGGGTATATTAGGTTACTTGGATAGAACCTTTCCTCAATATCGTAGTAAAATATGGCTCTGCACTACAGGCAGTGGAAAAGACTGATGCTTGCTCAAAATACAGCCTCGGTTTATCCAAAGGTAGCCACAAGCAGGTACCAAAGTAGGGTGTCCTTTTAAAGTTTGTGGGTTGCATCTGGTGAGATGAGAGCTGCCTGGATTGGTAAAAGCCTTGGAGACGGAAGGAGGAAGAAGAGAAAGAATAGAAATGAGGGACTTAGCTTGCTTAAATCGGACAATCCGCTTCTGTTCTTCGATGTTTGCGTTGTAGAGTAAAACAAACAGCCCTTACATTGTGTAATGCCTTACAGTAGCTGGCCATGTGGGGACAACCAACTACCAGTAATATTTGTAGGAGTGCGAGTAGCGTTATCGTGAAGTAAGCTAATGTGAATCATCTCATCTCTTTGTTTGTGACCCCTGTTCAGTCAATGTTGGCGGCTCCAGTTGAAATTGTGAGCTTTTATGCCAAACATTAACTGATAGATCGGAGAATTAACCTGGAGCGGAGAGAGCGGAAATATATAATTTATCCTTGCAGTTTATAAAATAAGATATAGGAGCGAGAGAGATGAGCTTGTGTAATTCTTCCATCAGGGGTTATGAGAGGCGAGTTGTCATGCTTGTTAAAATGCCTTACCTTCTGTGTTCTACTACGCAGAATATAATCCTAGAAGATGATCACATGGTCTCTTTAGCCCACCTCGTGCATCCATATCAGATGGAAAGACTCTACCAAATCTCTTTGGTGGTTAATCTGTCGAGTGATCTGCCCACCACTAGCCACTTTCTACGCCACAGTACCGAGGTATATACCTATGTATGTATGTATACATATGTATAGAGGGGGGACCTGGTACCCGAACAATAGATTGCATTCTTGATATTGAAAATTTCCTTTTAATGGTTAATAAACCATTGAGATGCATAATAAAATGTCGATCATCTCTGAATTGACAGATACTCACATGTAGATTCTTATTCATCTTGAGTAGACTATTGATCACACTACCGGAATGGTGGGTACACGATACTTGATCGACCCATAAATCTTCAAGCGATCCCGCACAAGACAAGTACCGGTGACTCGCCGGCGGCTGCTTCTAGGTAGGTGGTGAAAACTTTCCACTCACCGCTTCACGATTCTGCCAGTTTTATTATCTCCCACCTTTCTGTCGCGCCGCCGATGCAGACGCCCTGGCCAGCAATAGCAACATGGGTCGCCGACCCAATCCGTTGATACTCGAATTCTTCGAGAGGGGGGCCAAGCTAAACGATAACAGCAACCGCTACCACCATCGCTGTAAGGCCTGTGGCGAGGACTTCCCCAAGGGCCGCATCGACAGCCTCACGAACCACCTCACCAAGAAATGCCCTGCCATATCCGAGGCCGAGCGCATCAATGCGTGTCTAGCCCTCCATGGTATTAGCAATGCCTCTGGCCGACACAGATACGACGGCCTTCTACACACTGGCCCTAACATGGGTCCCAACACCAGTCATGCCCTCAGTCATACCCTCAGTCACACTGCCGGTCCCAACACTGCCTTCTCCCTACCCCAAACTCCCGGTGAGCCCCAGGATCTGCCGCCTCATACCCATGCCCAATCCCAGGCTCAGAATCAGATCTGGACGCCCTTGGAAACCCTGGCCGAAGTGTCTCGTCAGATCGAGGCTCATGAGAAGCATGACGACCACGTATCTGCGGGGGCTCACGATCCTACCACCGAGGCTGTGCAAACTACCTTGGCTGCTGCTATTCCCAACATCTCGTCTTCGGGAGCCAACCCCTTCGAGCTGCATGAGCAATTCACTTTAGAAAACCCACCCCTAAGCTATAATGCCCAGCCGCAACACGAGAGGAAAGGTGCGAAATCTCATTCAATCTAATCGTTGCTTTCTTTCTGCCTGTGATATAGACAACGCTAACTTCTATCTCCTAGACGTGACACCACAGAAAGCATCCGAATTCGTTCACCATGACCTCTCTCCCGAGGAACAGCGAATCCACCAGTTTTTGCAAGCCGCCGGATCTCCTTCGCAAACTGCCCTCTCAGTTGCCGCCGCAGCTGCAACAGCTCGACTTACCTCGTCGCTTCTTGACCCCCAATTACTGAGCGATGCTGCTATTGCCGAGCAGATTGCCCAGGCTGCGCCCTCCACCGATCTCATGATTGACTATCCAGAGCCCGAACGAGACCAACCTGCCCAAGTTAACCGAGTCGCCCAAACCACCCCGTCTCCTCCGGTCAGTGCTGCCGAGTCGTCAACGCCATGGGGTGGTATGACATACATGGCCGAGGATATCCATGGCCCCGCCACTGTCACTGACCATGCCCATCAATTGGGCCCTAACCTCAAAGGTGGCTATCGCATGGACACCATTACTAGTCCCGATGGTTCTCGTCAAAAGCACAGCCGCGCAAAATTTGACAAGGAACGTCGCATCGAAGTGCAAGAGGTTCGCCGCATTGGTGCATGCATTCGGTGTCGCATTTTGCGGAAGGTGTGCTCCAAAGGTACTCCATGCGAGACTTGTAAGAAGGTATTATCACCGCGCGTTTGGCGAACTGGCTGTGTCCGAACCAAGCTTTCGGAATTCATCGATTTGTATTCCGCGGGGGTACAGGTAGTTATGGCCCAAAAGCGAATTAATGGGTACAAGACATCCTATCATCTAGAGAACACCGGCGTTGTGGTAGAGGCGTCACATTTCCCCGAATCCGGGCATGTCGTCAAATTCCAAGTATTCCAGGGCTATCCCAAAGAAGCAGATGAGAGCACTATCAAGTTGGACTCTCACCCCCCGGTTATTCTCCTTGATAATGACAAGGAGGATATCCCAGGAAAAGTCGAGGCTTACATGCGGAACATGCTACCGGAATATATCACCCACGAGCCGTCACCTCATGTCCGGGTTACGTTGGAGATCGCGGATCGGATCGCCAAGGAGACTAATGACGAACTCTTGAAGCGATCACTTGAGCTCTGGGGCATTGTAGAGATGATGGATCGCGAGCGCCAGTGGACAATGCTGGCTAAAAACCCCCACCCCGGGGCTGACGATCACTGGATTAAAGATGACACGGAGAGTGAAGCATATAGCAATATCTGCATGCAGCTCACCGCTGCAGCCGAGCGTAAGGCATCTCTCGCTAGTAGGAACCTGTTGAATGGTATCCAGCGAAGTTTGCAAGACGGCAAGACGAGACTCGGATTCCCCATGTTTCTCACCGTCATGCTCTTTCTCAATTGCCTAGAGAAAACAACCTGGGCTTTCAAGGCTTGGGATCAGGAAAATCTGCGTCCAAAGTGGCCTCTAGAGCGACCACCTCGCAGTTACACAAACCAAGGACACGGCCTCACGGAACTCTTGAGAATGCTGCTCGTCATCCGTCATGTTCTTCCGAAGACCATTCAATCCGACCCAAATGTGCCCATCGTCGCCGAAGGCGAGGGGCCCGACGTGAAGAAATACTTTCAAGATCTCAATATCACCCGTAAGTTTGTACCTCCTAGAATCAAACTTTGTTTTGGAATCGGTATATTAATTTTATTTTAGCTCGTTATCTGCGAATGCGGTACCACGAGAACAATTTCCAACCGACAGACTCTCGTTCTTTAGAATTTCTGTTTTGCGCACAACTTTTGCTTCACTCTCTACCCCCTCATAGCGAGTTCTATTCTCTACCTCGAGAAGGACTTCAGGACGCCCCTCAGGAGGCACCTCAAATCACTCCTCAAGACATAACTGAGGCCAATTCTCAAGAGATACCCCAAGACGCCTAGTCATCGTCCACTGCTCAAGAGGAATTTCGAGTGCCCTCAGTAACGTTTCAGGTCTCCGAAGAAGTACAATCTCTTTTGACGCCCCAGGACGAAGATACGGCCCTAATAGACTGGTTATTCAACTACGAACTCCCCCCGTCAGGTCAATCATGAATGACGGGTCTTGCGCCACCCACGATGACCTCCGCCGTGAAACCGATTCGGCAATGCGCATTGATTGAATTGGCAACATCTCTCAACTGGTCTGCACAATCTTTCCATTGTCCATTTGTTGTATGATAACACGACACTGTTCTTCTCACGCCTAAACTATACCAAACATGAGCCATGACTCTTTTTATTTAACACTTTTTTATTCAACACGACGGAAATGATTTGAGGGAAATAGAGAGAGAGAGAGAGAGAAAGAAGAAAACGGATAGATAAAAATTTTGCACGAATAGAATGAAATGGATAGGCAATGAATCGGGGGACAAGACATTGCTACAACGGTATGTCTCGCGACGCTTGCCCGACAGGTATATAAGGGTCGATGGAAAATCTTCTTTTCTTCTTCTTTGTTCCAAGCACAAGGCGTTTCTGATAGATAGGCGATGATGGAATATCGGGATAGCACCGCCGTAGAGCCTCTTCTTCTTCTTCTTCATCTTCTCTCGTTTCTGGCACGTGCGTCCCAGTAGCCAGATCACCATTGGTGCCTCGGCTGTGTGGACCATACTATTTCTTTGAATTGGCCTGATGGATACCTTATTCTCCCCCCCCCCTTCTCTCGTTCCTTCTGGTATAGAGCGTGGAAGCTAGATCGGCCTCCGTGCTAGTTAGGGCTTGGATCCTTTCGTACTTCGGTAATAATGAATGCAAAAATTCCAAGCTCTCGCTCGATTGATCTACTTACCTTCCTACGTGTGTGTGATATGCAACATCCCCCACCCCGGGCGTTAGATCCCATTACAAATCACTTTCACTGCAGGTATCTGATCATATTCACAGTCTTAGCGCCACTTTGGACTTGGGCTTGGGCTTGGGTTGATTTTGTTGTTACTTTGTTAATTTCGAATTGTTTATCTTTAATCGTTTCAATGCATACACCTTTCGCTCGTCGTTTCCTGTTGTACAAATCTATCCACCTAACCTATGTCTAGCCTTAGGTATTTGTAGCTGCTTTGCTTCGCGTTGCGGCCCACGCCTCATTTCCATCCCGTTTCATTTCTAAATGACCTAATATAAAAAAAGAGGACGAGAGGGTTTTTTTTTATGCAAATTATCGAAAGGATGCGGATGCTGATGACGGAAGGGTATAGAGGGTGGTTAGGGAGGGAGGGAAGTCAGGTTTTTTGAAGGCATGATTAGGTATCTACAATTTAGCGATGATGGCGTTGGCGTACTCGGCGGTGCCGGCCTTGCCGCCGAGATCGCCTGTCAAGGCCTTGCCTTCGGCCAGGGTATCGAAGGTGGCACGCTCGATGCGGTCGGCGTACTCGGTCAGACCCATGTGGCGCAACATCATCATGGAGCTCAGAAGCAGGGCGGTGGGGTTAGCCAGGCCCTTGCCGGCGATATCGGGGGCAGAACCATGGACGGCCTCGAAGATGGAGCACTCGTCACCGATGTTGCCCGAGGGGGTCAGACCCAGACCACCGATCAGACCGGCGCACATGTCGGAGAGAATGTCACCGTACAGGTTAGGCATGACGAGAACCTTGTCGTTGTAAGGTAGGGGGTCGGTGACCATCTTGAGGCAGGTGTTGTCGAGAAGCTCGGCGTCGAACTCGATCTCGGGGAAATCCTTGGCAACATCACGTGCGACGCGTAAGAAGAGACCGTCGGACATCTTCATGATGGTGGCCTTGTGTACAACGCGGACCTTCTTACGGCCGATCTCCTGGGCGTGCTGGAAGGCGAAGCGCAGAACGCGCTCACTGGCCTCACGGGTGATGAGCTTAATGCTCTGAACGACACCATCGACAACGACGTGCTCGATGCCAGAGTACTCGCCCTCGGTGTTCTCTCGGATCAAGACGGTATCGACATTATCGTAGGGGGTCTTGTAGCCGGCAACAGAGCGGCAAGGTCGCAGGTTGGCGAAGAGGTTGAAGGTCCTTCTGAGGGTAAGGTTAAGAGAGACGTGGCCCTTGCCGACTGGGGTCTGTTATACGTTAGTAGTCTGTTCTCGTATCATATGCATAGCATATACATAGCATATACACAGAGATTGAAAAATGTCTGGGTGACGTACGGCTAAAGGTCCCTTTAGGGCGACCTTGTTTCTCTCGATGCTCTCGATGGTGGCATCAGGGATGGCGGTCTTTCCGTTCTTGAGGATAGGGGTGACATCAACGGGCTCCCAGGCAATTGGTGTCTATATACAACCAGTAAGCTCTCATCCGGCGAATGGAAGGGGAATGGGAGGTTCTGCAATGTACCTTGGCGGCCTCGAAGATGTCCTTGACGGCCTGAGAGATCTCGGGACCAATACCGTCGCCCTCGATGATGCTGACTGTGTAACGGCCCTGCAACGCGGCATGTTAGTTCTAGTAGTGATAGTGGTGATGGTGTAACATGGGCACTGTAGCACATGTATATGTATTGGTTGTGTCGCTTGGGAGTTGGTGCCAAGGCTGAGTTATTTTCGAGAAGTTGATATTGTTGCGACGGGCGGGTTCTCGAGACGGACGAATGGAAATAATATCTGCACGTACATCGGAGTTCTTGGTACCCTGGAACTTGGCGACCTTGTCTGAGTAGAACCTCCGGTTCTAAAGAACGGAACGGTAGCTGTTAGCGACCATTCAAACACTTGGAGAGCTTCCTCTTTTTCCCTCTCCCCCCAAGAATGTTAGCCTCACCTGGAATGATAGAGTGGCAGTGGCTCTCGGGACAGCAGCAAAGCATTGGCGCCGCACAGGGGCAGCGACAGCTCGAAGGGACAGCATGGTGCAGGAGGGATGTGGGAGGCAACGAGTCGGAGGGAGATATTTGTATATTTAATGAGGATGCTGGGTTATTTATCTCAGTAAAAGTCAGCAGCAGCAACGGCGGCGCAGGGAAAGACTTGATTGAATGTTGCGCTCAGCGTGGGGAATTTTCCAAGAGCGGTTTTCAGACAAGCATGGCCTCGGGTGGTGTCGGGCAATCCGGCCTGCAGGGCGAATAACCGACCAGTCACCGACCAGCGGGGCCGTTACCTAAGCAGTGACGTTACCTAAGCAGTCTTGACATCTGATAACGCCAGAAGACCCCCACTAAGTCTAATCTACAAGTAGCTAGTGTCTACTGCACTGTCCTACAGGCTACAGGCATGTAGTTGATACTTGTACATACCTCGCAGCTACGTAACCGCTCACTATTACCTCAGCATCTGCTATGACTCGGCTACTACTATGTATCTGGTACTTGTTACCTACTACGTAAAGCACTTACTCACATAATGCTGTAGTGTACTGTGTACATAGTAGTGGTGCACGGACCAGCTGGTTCCAAGGTACATTGGGTTAAGTAGTCTTAGGTAACAAAAACGCTTGGGCAGTACCTACAACTACCTATCTGGGTGCCGTGGCGCATCCAAGATCCAAGACTGCAGGTGCTGGGATCCCGGGTTTCACGTGCGCCTTCAAGCTTCGAGGCTCCGACGTCGAGTTGGAGTAACATCTCAAGTCACCACCACCGCCGCCTCTAAAGGCTTCATGCTTCAAGACAGATAGGACGCATCTTCGATTCACAACGCCACAATACAACAACGCTATACACTTGATTGACTCGCCCTGTCTTAGACCCACGCTTCCAGCTCCAGATCAGCATGATACTCGGCTTCGAGAACCCTGACACCCCCGAGAACCTGTCTGAATTATAAGAAATCCATCACTTCTTCATCTATATGAGATACTTGCATATGACCGCACGGGATAGCTCACCGACTCCTAACCTTGAATAATCTTGAATGGCTGCGTCTACCCAGCCTACTCACAGCAATGGCCGACTTTGACCGCAATGTCCTCGATTTCTATGGCATATCCAACTTGATGCCCACCACCTGGCCGTCCGAGAAGAACGACAAGATAGACGACTCGGACAGTGATCGCGAACAGCAGAAGAAGAAGATCAACCGCAGAAAGTCTCGCTATGACGCCCTCGAACGCGCCGTCAGCAGCAGGGCTAGTATCGTTGCAGGGTCTGAGACCTCGGCGAGCGGCGTCAGCAACTTGGTCCAGAGGGACGAACCCGACCCCCTGGGATCGTCGGACAGCGTTGTGAGGGCTCTCAATGACCTTGGAGTACCTATCCAAGACGATACTCGACTACGTAAGTCCGACAATCTTCAGTGCCTCGCTTCACTATGAGTATACAGCAAAAGGCTCAATGTTCTCTACTCAGGTAATCGCTTCCTGTTGTCGTCGACGAGCTTCTCGCCTGCCTTGTTCCTTTCCCAGATGCACGCCAATGCCGACACCCAATCTCTGCTCAGCGGTCTGGATGTCCTCTCTAGATCAATCGACCAGAAATCCGCTTCGTTGAAGGTCTTGGTCGAGTCCAATTTCGAGCGGTTTGTTCGAGCCAAGGCGACCATCGACAATGTCTACAAGGAGATGAAATATCGCGGCGCCGAGCCGCCCACGACACCCACCAGCCGTGTGCGTGCGCATTCCCGCCATGCTAGCCGAGGTAGTTTCAGGGGTAGTAGTAGTGGCGGCGGTCCACCGACCCTTGGGAGCAACCCGCTCTTATCACCTGCCCTGGGAGAAAACAGGAAAAAGAATGCGCTCGTCAAAGAGAGCGACTACGGTGTATCAGGCATCAAGGGCCCTCTTTTAGACGTCTCGGCAAAGGCAGAAGACGTTTNGGGCCNAGCGCTGGGCGGTCGCGAGAAGGAAGAGAACCTGAAAACTATCGCTACCAGTCTAGATCGCTATAGAGAGCACGTTGAAACAAGCTCCAACATTGCGGATAGCATAAAACGTAAAGATTACGACACGCTGGTCGAAGAATACGGCCGAGCTAGAAAATTCTCTGATGAGACGAAAAAGCTTGTCCAAGATCTAGGCGAGACACCACCGAGCGAGACTCAGACATATCAGATCCTGATCGCAGCCCGCGTGTGGTACGATGTTGAGGAGCAGATTCAGCTCTTCAAACGTGAAATCTGGAGAAAATTGACATTACTTCACAGTGTCTCCAAAACAGACACCAGAGGTCCGGCTCAGGATCAACATATGGAACTCATCAGCCTATTGCTAGAACTAGGTGTAGAGGACAATCCTATATGGGTTTGGCTCCTGAGTAGGTACGATTACTTGAAAGGCAAGATCGCGTTGGTGGGGGACCGAGCCAAGGTGGAGATCGAAGTGCTTAGACGTCGACTCGCCAACGCCGACAAGCCTTCATCACAAATTCTCGCCTCACATCTACGTAGCCTCGGCCGACACTCGGTGGGAAGCAAACCCAACGGACTGGATACTTCAGACGTCATCGAGCTATGGGAGAAAATGGTGTCATTTCTGTCCAGTCTCTTGTCTCCTCAAGGTGTACTGGGTGAAGTTTTGGAGTTTTGGCAGACCGTCGAAAGTTTCATCGATGGAAAGGCACAGAAATCATTACCTACGGGTTATAACGGCGAGTCGCGTGAACATCACCGACTCTCAACACAGGGCACGCTCGACCTTCGGAAAGCCACCATCGAGCTTGTTGATATGATCCGTGCTCATGTGTTTGAATTCTTTGCCGGTGCTCCCCCTGAGGATATCTCGCTATTATTTTCTCCTTTACCCCCTTCACCAGGGTCGCCTATGTCAGGACAACTGTCACCTACGAATGCACGAGATCCTCGATTTCATCTCGATCCCAATAACATCCCACCACCTTCCCCCAAGCGAGGTGAAACTTGGGAGAAGTTTGCATTCTGGCCACCTACATCTAATTCCATCAGTGGTGTTCACTACTTATCCAAAATGCTGGGCTTAGTTGGCACCGGGGCAGCAGAAATGGCTAGTGTGGCCCCCGTTAGCCAAGATGATGCGAAACAGATGGAATTATTAAGAACGTTGATAGGAGCTGCGCGAGAAAGATGTGTCTCTGCCCTTTGCGCTGCATGGAATAAAGATGCCGAGAATATTAAGCTGGTAGAGGATTGGCAACGATCGAAGGAGACGGGGGACGTTACCTGTATGCCAGCCACCTTCGCTGCTTTTGAAGGGGCTCTTCTTGGTGGAACACAAAAGATATTATATGTCTCTGAAGCAATCGCTAAGACCGGCCCTGGGGATATTATCCTACCTCCGCCATCGAAACTTTTACAGATGGTCCGAAGTCAATATGTTACGACATTATACAAAGCACTCAGTGGTATGGTCGAGAATGCCGAAAGAACGGTAAAGAAGGCTGAGGACGAATGGACGACGGATACAGACGCTCCAATTGGTTCTAATCAAGAGAAAGTATCTGTGAACGCTGGGAAGGGGACAATTAACGCCGGCGATCGAGTAAGTAACCACATAATGAAGCCTGGAGTCCAATTCTAATGAGTCACTAAAAATAGAACGTCCGCATGCTATTGACTTTGAGCAACTTGCAAGCCCTCCGCTCCCAGGTCGTACCCAACCTGAACTCCCAGTTTGAAACCGCCTTCTCTGTCAAGCTTACAGATGAATCTAAGACAATCAAGGATGTGCTTGGTCAAATCGATGCTCGACTATTCCAGACCTACACCCGGCCATCAGTGGATTCTCTACGCAAGATTATTCGTACGGGCTTAAACGAGCCGGACTGGGCCCCGACCGGCAAGCCTACAGAAGTGAAACCTTACGTATATCAAGCCCTACTTTCACTCGTCCTCGTACATACACAGGTTTCCACCACAGCCCCTTCTCTAACTAGCCAGGTCCTTTCGTTTCTCCTTGAGCAGATCAGCCGTGAGCTCTTGGAGGTTTTCAAAACTCGATCAACATACGACCTCTGGGCACTGATACAAGCAACGCTAGATGTTGAGTTCGTCGCGCAGACACTAAGTCAGTACACGACGGAAAAGGCATCGACTCTGCAGAGTGAAATATATGCCATGCTCGATGCCAAGACGGACAACCAGGCCCGAAATCGGCTCCAGGACGAGCTCCCGAGTATGCGCGAGCTACTTAAGAGGTTACGGGACCAGTCCAGGACCGAGTTTGCATGTTTCAAGAAACCAAGGAGAAAGCAGACGCTCGAGCGCACAGCCACAGGCTAGGGGGTTCCGACGCGACGGGGAATCACAGGAGCAGCAGACGAGAACCCGGGTGTCTAATTTCAAAGACCGCTCGTTCTCTATCCGGCGTCTCGTCTGCCTGAACTTCTTCGGTAATCCGGCTGACTCTAGACGATTACAGTGTAGTTGGTTTTGATAGCAGTTGCACAAGCGAAGGCCTTGTTACGCGTTAGTTAGGCCCGAAACTCATAGTCGCTTGGATGTTAGGGCCGGCCAGCTTTGATGCCTTGGTCTCAGCGAAGAATATGTTAGGACTCGGCCCTTGTGGGACCCATGTGTATTTATTTACCTACTGTAGAGGTCTCGCGGTGCCGGTTGGGAGTAAATAGCATGTCGATGTTTACCGCCTCAAGCACAACGCCCAACGCACACTGCCTGCCTGCCTGCCTGCCTGCCTGTCTGTCTGTCTGTCCAAATAGCGTGGTGTATAAACACAAAGCCCAACGCCCAATGCCCAACCGTGTATACGTTGTTAACGTCGTTCCCCCCTAGCAACTCGACACCATTCTCACTCACTCGCTCACTGCGTAGACCACCCAAGTTACTTACTTACCTCTCTTTTGGGGAGTTGGGATTCAAAAACACACCCTTGCTCTCCGTAATTCGCACCCTACCCTGCCCTACCAACCAACCAACCAACCAACCAACCCAAACACACATACAAAAACGCACGCGCGCGTACAATCTCCTGTCATCATCACGAACCCGAACCACAGCACACAGGCAAGGCAAAGCAAGGCAAGGCAAGGCAAAGCAATGTGATAAAATAAATCCGCTCTTTATTCGCGCTCCTCAGCGAACGGCAGCAGATTCCATCCCGTTCCGTTCCTTCTACTTAAACCCCAGCAACACCAGCACCAGCACCAGCATCGTATCGTATCGTATACCAACTCCCCCCCNTACTCCCCCACCACTTTCACCACCACCACCACCACCACCATCACCGCCACCGCAAATCAAAAGCTGTCTGTCTGTCTGTCTGTCTGTGTATAGTATTATTATGCAAACGCCAACCGTGAAGTGAAGTGTATTTATTTTCCCTTCCCTTTCCTTTCTCTGCTATGCGCAACACGCCCCGATGATGATTTAAAAACCCCGGCACTTGTATCCCCTCGCATCTACCTTTCTTCCCTTCCTTCTATACCATTACGGGCCGAGGAGGAGGAGGATAAGGGGGCGGTTAATTTCATTTCGCGCACGAGTCGCGTGCGTGACTGTAACGTACGTATAAATCGGGTAGTGTAGTGTAAAATAAAGCGATATCTCACTGCCCTAGCAGTTCGCGCGCGAGTGTGGTTTTCTCTTCCTCGCTGAGCGTCTCGTCCTTGACCTTGGCGGCCTTGGCGGCGTCGAACCGCCACAACCCGCCCGTCCTATCCGCGTCTCCGCCCTCGTCCAAGCCCACGTTCGACGCGAGGGTCTGGAGCGTCTCGTCGGCATCCGTGCGGGCTGTGAAGTATCTTCTCTCCCACACTCTACCCTCCGCCCTCTCCTTCTTGCGCATCTCGCGCTGTGCCTGCTCGATTTTCGTCTTCTCTCTGCCGACGTAGTCCATGTCGCCTTTGGCGATGCCCTCGGCCACACCGGCCCAGGCACGGCGCGATTCAAGTGGATGCTGCTTTTCTGAGGGTGCTATGATGAGCTCGCTTGCCGGCGTTGTGTCGGGGTCCCACGTCTCGATGAGAGTCTTGGAGGAATTGTGCTTTACGGGCCCGCTGTGGATTTCGAAGGCCTTGGTCCACTGCCCGGCGCAGTTGTACAAGACGTCCTTCTCGTTCCCTGTTGGGTACAGCGTCGCCGTGAACGAGTTCTTCTTGCCGCTTACCCAGCCCTTGCCGAGATACTGAATCTTGGCTGTGAAGCCCGTCGAGGAGGTGATGTACGATGAGCTGTCGAGTTCGACGAAAGGCGCGCCGAATATAAGACCCTCTACATGTAGGGAGGGCAGTGTGATGAGATAGGTATCGTTCTCGTCTGATTTCGAGGGCACGGGGACGGAAAGCACGGCATGGCCGATCTGCTTGATATTAATGGTTTTGGAGAAGCTCGCCTTTTGCGCGTTGTAGCCTTGCAGCTGGACACCGGAAGCTTGGTTCCGAATACAGTACGCCGTGGCAGGTGGGTGATGGCTGTTTGGATAATGCGTCAACATGATGAGTGTTCCGTGATCTCGCAAGCTCATTCGCGGCACTTACTTGACTTGCTCGCTGATCAAGTCGGTCGTGCCGGCGTCGTCTTCCCATTTCCCCAAGAACAGCTCGCCCAGGAAGGGATTGAGGGGCTTCTTCTCATTTCCATATTGCTCGCTTCGGCTCGCGTATTGTTGTTTGAGGGTAGTCAGGAACCATTTGAGCACTAGTAGAGCTCTCTTGGCAGGATCTCCCTCTTTGGCCGGGGCTGCGAAGACGCTGGGATGTTCGCACCAGTACGAGCTAAACTCGGTAAGACTCGTCGAGGAGAGGATGAAGGGCGGGGCTGTCAGAGAGGAAAGATCACCATTGAAGGAGGCAATGGACTAAATAGCGCACAAAAATATGAACCATGTTAGCTATACACCCACCATGAGAATCGAGACGATACGAGACTAGACAAGACGAAGGTGGGTATGGTAAGTCAGATTAGGTCTAACACGACCAACCAGAGCTCCGGGTACTAACCTTGAGAAATGAGGACCAACTGGACCCGGTCGCTTGAGGGTTCATCGGCTGTTCCGACATGTCTGTGACGGCTCCGATCGATAAGGTATGGATAAATAAGGCACGATACGGTGTGGGCAAGTAGGTAGATGGGAGGTAGTACTGGGACTGGAACTGCAGACTGGGATGGGACTAGGACAGCAATTGGAACCCGAAGCAAGGCAAGGCAAGGCAAGGATCCACGACCAGGTTGGTGATGGGATGATGTCAACAAGCGGTGTCGAGGCCGAAATCGAGCATGTATCACCAAAGCAAGAAATAAAATACGGTGCCAAAGAGGGGCCAAGAAAGCCACCCCAAGCTAGTAACAGCCTAGTCCGCTCAATGATTGACGGCCAGGTGGACCCGATAGCCTCGACGGATGGGCCGAGATGTGCAGGAATGAAGACGGGACGGACGAGACAAAGCGGCGAAGTCGGATTTTGATGGTTAGATGGTGTGGTGGTGGTGTATCCAGTATAGTACGTGAGGTGTTGGTGGGTTTGGTGTGCGTCGCTGTTCCGGACTTTTCGGTCGGTAGACGCACGGCGGAGTTGGGAAGGGGAAGTCGAGTCTGGATTAAGTACTTGAGTAAAGTAAGCAGGTAAGTTGCCGGTTTAAACTGGAATTCAGGAGGTTGATGTAGGAGTATGGAGGTAGGTAGATAGGTAGGTATAGACAGTCCTAGGGCACTTATTATGATTTAGTAACCTAGTCTCGTTTTCGTGATGCCCTCCGTGTCTCGCCCTCTCTCCACCACATGTAGCTCTTCTCTATGTAGATACCTAATACCTAAGTATGCAGTAATAATGCATGTACATATGGAGGTGGAACTGACTAGGTAGGAAAGGCGGTGGAAGCATGTGCGTCGAGCAGAAGGATGGGTTGGGATGGGATGTGATGGGATGGATAGGTTGACGTCAAAAGACAAAATAACCCCCTCCATGCCAGATCCGAGACCCAGTCCCCAATTCCACGCCCCGTTTCCGTCCCCACACGTCATCCATCTCTCAGGACCTAACTCCTCTCCCCCCACCAGCTCTGTTCAGCTGCTGATGCCGTATTCGCAGCTTCACGTCACGTATTCGCTATATGTCGTGTTATATATAGTAGTAGTACCTAGTAAATACCACGTTATCCCCGTGCAGGTGATTGCAGCTCGTGGTTAATGCAGCATGGCTCTACAACAAGGGAACCCTTATATATACATACATACCCCAAGCCATAGTTTGACCGCCCTATATAATAACAATATGTTCCGAAATGGTTTGTGTCCGGTGTAAGCTTGGAGCCCACAACCAACCTACCCCGATATCATTCGGCTGCAACAATTCAGGCGAATCATGCAACGCCGTCATCTCTCCGAGTCCCCCTTGCATTCATCTACCGTGTCGTGTTACACCAGGTGACACTAAAATATGACAACGGCGCTCGTGGCGTATTATTTTGTTTAAGATTGCTTTTTGAAAAAAGAGGGGGGAAAAAATGATAAAAAGGTATTGTCTGTCACAATAATCTTGAATTATTGAATTATCGTTAAATATTCCCCATGCAATCAGCTGGTCATGAGACTTTCCTATGTGATTCGAGGCCAGCTCACAGCCCTGTTCGACACGAACACCTGTCACCATCGTCGTCATCAGTATCCCGTCACTAGAGTCATTCAAACTGTGTGCGTCCATTAGGATTACACTATCCGGGCGTTGCTGCAGTCTATTACCATTACAGGACCAAAAGGGCAACTCCCCCGGGTATCATTTCAATTCGTCAAAACACTTCCCAGATTCCAGCTTGGGGTCCTGGTCATATCGTGGAGCAGGCGCCCTGCCTTTTTTTNCCAGCTGCTCGCCCTATGCACCGAGAGACCAAAAAAAAACATACCCATAGAAATCTATATACATATATCTAAACAGAAAAGAATTAGGTGAGAAACTCGGGTCAAGTCGGGGAAGTGCGAGTGTCGGTAAGTGTGAGAGTGCGAGGAAGAGGAGACTTAGGAGGGCGCATGGCACCTGTCAACTAATCTCTTGCCCAACTTGCCGTTGACACCTGAAAACCGTCCGTCGGCGAGGTCGCCTAGGATGGCCCATGGCGCGATGTCGCATCGTTTGATGGGTGGATCGTAGACCCACGCCATACACGTCGTCGAATGCCGCTCACAGATTTCGAGGCAGTCCTCAGCCTTAGCCACATTCTCGATCGTCGTGCATGCCTCATCAAGTCGTCCAACGTAATTCATATTCGGCCGGATCGGTACGTCGATGAAGGCTTGGTAGTCTGGGACGCCGTAGATCTTGGCCACCGAGCTCCATAACACAGGCTGCGGCGGTTTCTGGAAGATTTCCCCAACCTGTTCCATAGTTTGCCGTTCGCCGAGACCGTGAAATCCCATGATGGGCAGGCACAGCCGATCCGCCCACAATCGGGTCATCCAAGGATGTTCTCCGTTAAAGAATCGGCGGTATGTCTCGTCTAGGTAGATGGCCACCTTCATCAAGGTAGTCGATAGTAGCTTGTCGCCCCAAATCGCAAACGGAGATTCCAGATGGGCCTTTGCCACGATTTCGGGATTCCACTCGAACAAGTTTCGCATCGTGGCACCAGAGAGGATGACAGATGATCCACCGTGGGGGAAACGACCTTTGTAATCTCCGACTGGGTTTCCTAGATAGTGGGGTTGACCGAAATTCAGGTGACCCAGCAGTAGACTCAGGGTACTCTTGATCACGTAGGTATCGTCATCCAGCATGACGTACCACTTCTTCTTAGGCATCGTGTGCCATGCATACTCTAGAGCAGGTAGAAACTAATAATATACTGTCAGCTGACCATGCCATTCGGTGCCTTCGAGTGACGTTGTAGAGCCGGACAAACCTTCATAGCGTCAAGTTCCCATCCGATAGCCCTGCCCAGGCCTTCCGACAGGACCCATTCCTCAGCCTCGACGGCATCGGCGAGGTTCTTGTATTTATAGATGCGCTCCATGTGTTCTCTTCCCTTGAGAGCGCCCCTCCGCAGATTCCAGCCGAGAATGTCGACGATCTCTATTCCTTTGCCCACTCCCTTGCCATCCGTCAAATTGTATCGCATCTGCTCTCGTATGACAGGGAAGTCCTGGACGACGAGAATTTCGGGAAAGAAAGATTCATTACTCAAGGCCCGCAGAGAGAGGGGCATGCGATGTTTGGTGCCGTATCCTGTTTTTATGATGACGCCAATATCGTTGTTGGGGTCGATTGGGTAGCGCTGTTTCTTGTAGAGCCAGCCATCGCTCGGGCGTTGACCCTGGTACCAGTTCTTGACCTGGTTGTGTTGGAAGCGGAAGAAGGCTCGCAAGCTGCCGTCATATGGCGCCGTGACGTAGATGACGAAGAAGGAGAGGGCGAGGCCGATGGCGATCTTTTGCCAGCGAGAGAGGCGCGCGCTGAGGGAGCGAAGCTCGTGCCGCCCGACCAATCCCATCTTGGAAGCTTATGCCTTTCGTCTCAGCGAGAAGGGTCAGATAGAAATCGGGTGTCGAGACGACGAATGGGTAGTATCGTGGGCTTGGGTCTCAGATGTGCCCCAACCGATCGACGGTGGTAAAAAAACGAGTGTGGGTTTGGGTGGGTTAATAAGGCGGGATTGACACCATGGGGCGATGTTTTATAGGTTTATGGCAGCAAACCATAAGAGATGGAGGACTGGAAACGAGTAAAGTAAAATACAAGGCGCTTAAAATCTACATGAAACACAAAGCACACTGCGTGGAACGAAGGTCGGTTCGCATCAGCATTTACTTGATGCCGCAGAAGTTTAGCATTGTTTCTCTGCAGGACGTGCAGAACGTGTGCAGAGCATGCAGGCTGGATGGATGGATGATGGAGGGAAAAAGGAGAAATGATCAAAAAGCCTGCTGGTGAACAGGTTACGCAATCCCTCGCACCGAGTGGAGAGGAAACATGCATGAGGGCAAGGATCGATCCGGTCTTGGCAAATGGGAGGATTGAGGGCCAGTCGGTCATTGCAGATGGGAATCTAGACTTTCAATGGTCTCTTCTGTTTACACTAGACCTACATCGAGTATGTACTTCTACATAGTGCGTGACCTGCAGAGTGACATGACGAGTGAACTGACGAGTGACGAGTGACGTGACTCCAACACACTGTCCAGCACACACACACACACACACACACATGTGCCAGTCCACTCCAGCACACTTTGCTACAATGTCACACAGCATCACATATAGTCGCGTATATAGTCACATAAACTCACTCATATTCGGCCATATCCAACATAGTAACACGCGTGTGCTGGCGGAGTCCGGTCTTAGCTGGGAGGTACATACTTCCAGTAGTACTTACAATGGCACATATCCGGCCATTTCAAGGTTTACCGTGGCCCCAAACCGCCGCTAAACACAGCGCTAACAGCCGACATCCACAGCAGGTTAATTCCCAGGGGCTGGAAGGGACCCGCAAGCGGCATGTCGCTACGGCGCAATGGGGAAAGGATCGCTCGCCTAGACTAACTGCGGTATTTCTAGATGCCAGATGCGAGATGCCGAGATGCGCTACTGTGGAAGAGGGAAGAGAGAAAAGAGAAGGAAGGAAAAAAACAAGTATCGTGAACGAGGTGATAGGTCACAACTTGGCAATTTAGTCTATTTGCAAGAGAGCCAAGTCCAGGTAACACTTGCGATGTGCAGCCTTGTGCACACGCAAGGGGCAATACCAAAGACGCAAGGTGGTATCGCACGGCTATCTATATATAGCAATTGTGCACATATCTGTTCTCGCCAAGTATTGATGGTGACATTGTCAAGTTAGCCGGAATTACATGGTAGGATATGGTCACGTGCTCACTTTAAACCATATCCTCATCACACCCATTATGGCTTCACTTGTGTCACGGTCGGGTAATTCACAGAAGGCTTAGCTTTGCGATAGAATATACTTCATTTGTATGGAACCCACATATGAGAAAAGGAAAAGGAAAAGGAAAAAGAGAAATGTGTGTGTGGCTAATTGTACGGTTGTGAGAGGCTGTGCTGTGTTGGTGGAATGCATCTTATGGCAGGTCAGCAAGGTTACCCTGGACTAATTGGTAGATGTACTTTGGTAGGTTATTTAAGCCAACCTACCCTGTACTAAATGGTAGGCGTTCATCTAGGTAGCAATGCCTGGGCTCACATACCCTGGAGTAAATGGTATGGTTTGTTAGACTTAGCAATCTTAAAACATGGCAACAATATAGCAATCAAGCAGTGAAGAGCAATTGTGTCGTGCGCTAGGCACAATTTTGGTGTGACATGCGACAAGTTAGCTCGCATAGAGTTTGCATGCAAATGTGGGGCGACCTAAGGCCATTGAAGGTTTGTGCCCACCTTGATTCCCTAAGTTCAATTGCTTAAAGTCCTCAGAACTCACATGGTTTGCGCTTTTGTGAGTCGCTGTTTGCATTTTTTACATACAAATCTTTTTTCGGAATGACATTTCTTGCACGGCACCTCTCTGAGCCGTGGTTTGGACCCAAGTCAGGTCCGTGGGTATATGAAAGGGAAGAGTTCAGACGAAAAGTCTGAACAAACCCTCTCAATTGAAAAAGGTACCTAGGTACCTACAATGGCTATACCTACAATGGCTATACCTATCAATTAGGCAATAGCGCATGTTACCACTACCACCACTATTCTACAGCGGGTGATTCCGCATGAATGGTGGTACCATTGAAAAGCCATGCACGGCTTCACAGTGGATTGAGGGCTTATATGAATAAGTGATCCCAAGTAACTCTACCACTAGAGATCACTATATTACCACAATGCTAGAAATGACTCTATAATGGATTGAGGGCTTACGTTAGTGGGTGATTCCACATACACAATGAGCTATACCACCTAAGTACTTAGTACTAGATATAGCACTATAGTGAACTGAAGGCTCTTCTCATAGTGCACAAGGCTGAACTGTCCTCCTGAGCATGAGGCTAAACTGCTCTCTCTATCGGTGGAGGCTAAACTACCATCCCCTACACCATTGCCCTTACCATTCCCTTTCCTTCCCCTTCCTCTCACTTCCCCTCACTTCCCCTTCATTCCCCTTCCCCTCACTTCCCCTTCATTCCCCTTCCCCTCACTTCCCCTTCATTCCTTTCCCTCTCACTTCCCCTGACTTCCCCTAACTTCCCCTGACTTCACCTAACCCCTAAAAA